>PISX010005039.1:8367-112934 GCA_004024625.1 Mellivora capensis | reverse complement strand
AACCATCACCGCTAATTCCACAACACTTTCATCATATCAAAAAGAAACTACCCACTACACATTAGAGGTCACTCCCCATTCTTCCCTCCCAACCCTCCAACCCAACACCAGCCTCTGGCAACCACTAATCTACTCTCTACGGGTTTGCCTATTCTGGACATTTCATAGAAATGAAATCACACAGTATTTGGCTGTGTCTGTCCCTTAGCATATGATTTCAAGTTTCATCACGTTGTAGCATGTATGTTATTTTGTCGAATAGAGTTGTATTCCTTTTTATGGTGAAAATATTCCGTTGTATGGATATGTAACATTTTTAATCCATTCATCAGTTGATGGACAGTTGGGTTGTTTCCACTTTGGGACTATTGCGAATAAAGCATCTCATATCTTGATTGAGGTGAAATTAATTTAGTACACAATTAATTATCTTTAAGTGTATAATTGTTATTCAGTGCATTCACAAGGTTGTTCAATGACCACCTCTCCCTGCTTTCAAAACTTTTTATCACCCCAGAAAAATACTCCATATCCAGTAAGTAATCACTTCCCATTCCCTTCACCCCAGGCCCTGGTAACCACTCATCTGCTTTCTATCTCTATGGGTTTGCCTATTTTGATGTATTATAGAAATCATACAATATGTGACCTTTTGTGTCTGACTTTGTTCAGTTAGCATAAAGTCTTTGAAGTTCGTCCATGCTATAGCATATATCAGTACTTTGTTCCTTTTTATGATTGAGTAATATTCCATTCTATGGATAGACCACAATTTATCCATCAAAAGACATTTGGGTTGTTTCCACCTTCTGACTTCTCATGATATTTTAACATCCCCATTGTCATCATCCTAGTCCAGGCTTCCCTAAATTCTCTCACTGGATTACAGCAACATTTTAACTGATCTCCTCTCCCCCTACTCCATTTGTTTCCACACAGCAACCTGAAGGTCATTCCATGCTTAGGTCAGCATTCCATGCTGAAGGTCACTCCATGCCCTTCATGGGTTTTCTAATGGCTGTACGAATGATCTAAGGAGCCCAGATTTTTAAACATGAACTACAAAGTAGGAGTCACCCCTTTCCTGTTTACCTTTCCTACTTCATTTCATACCCCTCCCCCTAGAACTGGAAGGCTCCATTCAAAATAAACTTCTCAGTTCCTCAAAACCATCAGCCTTTCTCTTTCTTCAGGGCAGGTGCACATATTGTGCCCACTGTCATGTACCGTCTCTTTGCCGGTCTAACTCCTACTTATTCTCTAGGTCTCATCTCAAATAGCAGATGTGCAATCTTACATATACCCTGTAATTCTTCGCAGCACTTTGCAGAACTGTAAATTATTTTTCGTACTAGACTGTGAGTTCCATAAGGGCAAGAACCATGTATTATGTTCATCACAAAACCCTTCTGCCTAGCCCAACACTAGCATATGATAGATGATGATTAATAGTAGTTATAGACTGGGCATGGGCAGAATTACCAAATTGCCCCTAAGATTTTGGATACTCTATTACTGAAGGTCTTAAAATACATGGACACACATACACCCAAATCTTAGTGGTTTTTTTTTTAAGATTTTATTCACTTATTTGACAGAGGGAGAGAGAGCCTAAGTAGGCAGAGAGAGAGGGGGAAGCAGGCTACCCTCTGAGCAGAGAGCCCGACGCAGGGCTCAATCCCAGGACCCTGAGACCACGACCCGAGCCGAACGCAGAGGCCCAACCCACTGAGCCACGCAGGCGCCCCAAATCTTAGTTATAATTACATTGTTAGAACTCTCCCTACTTATCCACTCACTCAAATACAGCTTTCAGAAAGGACAAGACAGCGGTGCCTGGGGCGGGGAGCTCATCGGCTGAGCATCTGACTCTTGACTTTGGCTCAGGTCATGATCTCGGGGCTGTGAGATCCCTCACAACCCCTCAGTTGGGCTCCACATTCAGTGCAGAGTCTGCTTGTCCCTCTCCCTCTGCTCCTCCCCTCCTCACGCACGCTCTCTCTCTTTAAAGAATACATTTTTTAAAAATTCTTAAAAAAAAAAAAAGAAAAAGCAAGATGAAGCCTTTTAAATAATATTAAAATTTAAATTCCCTTTCAGGGATGCCCAGGTGGCTCATTCAGTTAACCATCCCACGCTTCATCATAGGTCAGGTCTTAATCTCCGAGTTGTGAGCTTAAGCCCTGCATTGGGCTCCACACTGGGTATGGAACCTACTTTAAATAAATAAATGAAGAGATAGATAGACAAATAAATAAATAAATTTCCTTTCAAATGATTCTTTGTTCATGATTTTTTTAAAAATGTTCTTTTTAAAAAAAATATTTATTTGACAGAGAGAGAGAGATCACAAGTAGGCAGAGAGGCAGGCAGGAAGGGGGAACCAGGCTCCCTTTCTGAGCAGAGAGCCTGATGCTGGGCTCAATCCCAGGACCCTGAGATCATGACCTGAGCCGAAGGCAGAGGCTTAACCCACTGAGCCACCCAGGCACCCCTAAAACATTGATCTTTAAGAGCACATAGAACAAGCCTACTATAATTGAATGGCTGCCTATCAAAATGTGATCTTCTGACTTCAGAGATTATTCTTGCCTTTGAAAGGCTCAAAAGAAATACTATCTAAAGACACACTTATACAGCAAGGAAAAATACTCGTAACATTAATATCTTGATTCTTTCTAATCTCTATCAGTGTGGTTTAACATGTAAATATGGCCTTTGTTTTTCAAGATTTTACCTACTCTCTTTATTCACTTCTCAGAGAACAGGTCAATGGATGAGATTACAGCTCCCAATCATGAAATTAATTTCATATACTTGAAAAAGCTACTTTGATCACCACCTGGGGGAAAAGATAAATAGCCTAAGCCAGCTTTTTTAGCTGCAGGAACTGAAGATTAGAGGAAAGAATTAGAAAATGTGATAAAATAAAACCTTGAAACTGAAGTACCACGAGTTACAAGAAAAAAAAATTAAGACACACTGTTCTTATGACCATCAGTCCTTTCAAGTTAGGACTGAGGCACTGACCTGATGTGGAAAATGACTTAAATATTAAATTAAATGCATTTAAGTATTTAGCAGTTTCATTACTTCTAAGCAATTATGCCATAGGTTTTCCACAACTGAACCATGTTACAAACTTTCCATTAGTCCAAAATTAGGAAAGCTTTATAGTACAATTAGAAATCCTTTTTTACAAATAGAAATGTAAACAAATATTTTTGAGCTTTTTATAAGCAGTTTATGAAAAAGATAATTATTGGTTTTGTCAAGGTGCTGAGCTTGAATAGTGAAGAAAATGTGAACTCTGATTCAGACTGTATCACTTATTAGCTATATGATGTTGAGAAAGTTACCTAGTTCCTGAGTCCCAGTTTCTTTATATACAAAATGTACAACTTCAAGGATTGAGATTATGAGAAAATGCATATAAATTATCTCACAATATCAAGGCGCCTGGGTGGCTCAGCCACTGAGCATCTGACTCTTGGTTTTGGCTCAGGTCGTGTCTCAGGATCAGGGGGCTGAGCCCCTCATCAGGATCAGCTCTCAGTGGGGAGTCTGCTTGAGATTCTCTCCCCTCCCCTCTGCAGCTTCCCACCCCCTACCTTCCCACCTCCGTTTGCATGCATGCACATGCTCACTTGCTCTTTCTTAGGTAAATAAATGAATCTTAAAAAAAAAAAGTCTCACAATACTAGACATATACTATGGCTTTTCTAATTCTAACAGATTTGCATAACTTCACAGAGTGGTAATTACAAAGTAAAACATTGAATAGAAGTTTAAGTTGTACCAAAGGAATAGTAACTAGGAAAAAAAATCCCCAATGACTTTGAACGTAAAAGTCATTAAATTATTTAATTAAATTAACTTTTATTTAGTAACCTTACTTAAATGTATTTATTAATCTTTATTAGCCTTACTTGAATTAATTTTTATTCTTTATTGTTAGCTACTGTGGCCCCTATTTAGTCAGACATTTATAAACCAGCAGCCAAAAAAAAAGTGAATAGAAATCTAGGAACTGAAGAGGAAAACTGCTGACCCAAACTAAATAAATTTCCTTGACCATGTCCATGATAGTCAAATCATGGCCAAAGAGTTCTCCTTAGATTATAATCCTGTAAGCATATGCAGTGTATACTGCAGAAATCATCTGGTGTTCTCAACAGAACAATCAAGAAATATCACAGAACAGAACAAGTGGTATCCTGAAACTCCACAAAGATTTTGCAACAACTTCCCCCTAAATTATAGCACAGATAGAAAGAACTTTTCTTAATAAATTGTTGACCGAAGAAACTTCCTACAAACATTTTACAAGGCAACACTAGACAGAAAGATATTTGTCTTAAAAATTTCCGAGAAAGATCCCACACAATTTAGTCCCTTGAAATTTATCATTCTCCTTCATTGAGAACTTCTCTTTTCAAAAACCTGGACACTAAGTGCCTAAGGAAAGTCTTAACAATATATAGTATCCTTCCCTTGCATCCTCCCTCAAAACAAACAAAATAGGACTAAATATAAATTTGATTCTAGCTCATTCACAAGTTCTGATTTTTTCCAAGTTCTTTATTATTAAATCAAGACAGTTCAAATATACTTACTTAAATTTAGACATTTTAAAACTTCTGTTAACCCCTAGACAGTTTACTATTACATAGTTAAAACATCCATATATTTTAAATTTGCAGTCCTTAATACAAGTTAAGGCAATCATGTAACACTTTTTTGGCAAATTGCAGCAAATATCACATTAAAGTTTATTTCTTACTTATATTCTACAGACATCTCTAATTCACAGTTTCACTAATTTTATAATTACCCCAATGAGAGATGTGAAGGCTACAGAAAACTGTATGTGCTTTATAACTTCAGCAAATTTTATGAACCTCAACCATCATAAGGATCATGGAAACATGTACCAAATTAAATGAAGGCATTTGTGACATTAAAAGTGAGATTTTCCTTCCAAAGTCACCAAAACCACTCTTTAATATTCAACAAAAAATTGGAATTGCAGGGTCTCATGTGTGTGTTTTTAAATGTCAGGGTGGTATGATGTTCTTTGGATGTATGGCTGTTGAAAGCTGACTTGTACAAAAGAAATTTTTAGAGAACAGAGGCTTTTCTTTACATATTTATTCCAAGAGCCTGCCCTTCATCTCATTTTGGTTTTCCACATTGATCCAATTGTAGCACTTCCTGGAGAGAGCTATGCTCTAATCAGCAACATGAGGAAGAGAATTGGGCAAAGCAAAATGAGAAAATGCAGATCTTCTCATGTCACGTCTCTTTGAAAACAGTGAATACATTCTAAGCTTCTAGCCACCATTTAACTTTTAATAGTTTTTTCCTGTGATGGACATGAACAGGAAACATGGAATGAGTCCTTCATCTATTCAAGAGGTGCACGATCTCTATTGAGGTGAGTTAGCAGAATTTGACTTTGTTCCCAGCCCCACGCGGTAGTGCTGACCTTCAAACCTCATTAGTAGGCTATTCAGTAAATCTCCACTGAATGGTGACTCAAAGGAGAAACAATCTAGAGACCCTAAATTACCTAACATTACTCCCCTTTAAGAATTTTCTCCTTAAAGTTGCCGGAAAGCTACGGAGTTAAAGCAGCTGTGCCGATTCCCCAAAGGTAACGGTTCAGACTCCTACTAATTGAAAAGGCTGCAGTTGGCCAAAAAGTAAGGAATCAGTCCTTTAAAGAGAACTCTGGACTACATATCGTCATCTCTCCAAAGCCAGAAAACGAAACATGTGACACGCTAGCACTGCCTGGACACTTGGGCCCAGGGTGGCCACAGGAGCTGCCAAATCCACGCCTACTCCTGCTGCTTCTGGGTTGGGGGCGCTTGGGCGGCCGGAGGGCGAGGCAGCTTGAAATAGACCTTGACCGAGTCATAGATGAACCACTGCAGCGCCGTCAGGGTGCCGATCATGATGATGCGGGCGAACAGGCCCTTCCAGGCGCCCGTAAAGCCCAGTCTGCGCAGCACCGCGAAGGCCGTGCTGCCCTTCTCCTTGTTCGAAACGGACACGACGGAGTCGGCCGGGTGGGACACGACGGCACAGAAGATGCCGGCGAGGTAGCCGGCCACGAAGGTGACGGCCAGCTGCTCGGCCTTGGTGCACTGGCGCTGGGGCTTGGGGACCACGTACTTGTAGAGGCCCTCCACCGTGCGCTCGAAGCAGGCGAACTTCATCATGGTGTAGGGGATCTGCCGCAGCCACAGCGGCGCCACGCCCTTGCAGAAGGCCCACGCGCCCTCCTCGGCGTACATCCGCCCCGCGGCGGCGGCGCGCGCACCTTCACCGCGTCCATGGGAGCCAGTGCCACGTCGGCGAAGAGCTCGGCGCTGGCCGACGCGGCCAGGTACAGGCTTGTTCTCCACTCGTACGCCCCCTCCGGGCCCAGCAGCTCGCTGTAGCGGATCTTGAAGACCTCAGAGAGCCCGAACTTGAACAGGCCCTGCAGGGAGTAACCCAGGAGGGTCGGGGCCCAGCCTCGGGCCAGGCCGCGCACCTCGTCCTCGTGCACCGTCGCGCCGAAGCCGCTGAGGACGCCCTTGTACTTGCCGGGGTCCGCCCGCATGCGGCACTTGACCAGGTCCAGGGGCACGATGGCCGTGTGCGTCAGCCCGCTGCTCAGCATGCCGCCCAGGCCGCACAGCAGCGGGTACCTCGTGGAGCCATTCTCGTAGCTCTGCTCCTCCTCCTCCCCCGCCGCCGCCGCCCCCAGGGACTGCCCGGGACGGGGCCCGTGCTTCCCGCCTGCCGGCCTCGGTAACCGCCAGCGTCACGCATGGCCGCGCCCGCTCCGGTCACACACTTCGCTCTCCGGAGCTCTTCCCTTGTGGGGGCGGCGGAACAAGTGCGTGTGCATCGTGCGCTTCCCCCGCGCGCCCGCGAGCCCATCGGTCGGGTCGGTCCGTGGGTCCGTCTGGGTGGGCCACAGGCGCACCTGGGGGCCTCCAGGCTTCTTCTGCCCAAGCTCCAGATGCGCCTGTGCAGGCCCCACCCGCGGGTGAGGTGGCCGCCCGAGTCCCGCTCCCGGAGGAGGGGGGTGGTCAAGGAGGAGTGTCCCCTTGCCCTTCACCACCAGGACCGTCCTCCATCCCTCCCTCACGCCTCCAGGGCTTCCCGTCAGTCCCTCCTCACCCGAGGGGCAGTGGTCCCTAGGTCTCACCTTGAGCGGTAAGTAAGGCTTTGCTTGCCCGGGTGGCTTCTGTCCAGCCCGGCTGCCTAGTCTTCTACTAAGATGCTAAAGAAATAAATCAACAGGTACAAACAGGAGTACACACAGGAATAGGCAAGCAGATAGATCAGGAGTTGGACGAGGGGACGAAGAGTCGCCATGCACTGCTGCCTTCCTGAGGGGCCTTTCTGGAATCCGTGCCTCACTGAGCCCACTTAGGACAATGGTCATCTCCATGGCAACAGAGTGTTCTACGGAGGGAACGGCTAGAGAGAATCGGGAACATGGTGTTGGAGGCCAGTCCTGCGGCTTCTGGCCTAATATTCTCATCTGTTAGTTAGGGACGACATCTGCCCCCAGCACTCCCACTCCATGGCTGTTTCCTGCCAAGAGTTGCAGTGAAGGTCTAGGAAGCATGGAGGTACTCACTAAATTGGGGGGGGGGGGACAGAGAATCTGTTGATTATTTTCATTCATTAGGCATTTTTTCACTGACTACTGAGCCCCTGGCATAATTTTGGAGTTCATAAAAGTCAAAAACCCTCACTTCCCTGAGGGAGACTGCGGTCTCACTGGCCTGGGAAATGAGAGCTAAGTGACTCCACTGGTAAATCAGTTGCATACCTTCATTCATTCACCCACTGTGTGTCCTGCTGTGTGCAGAGCTAGAAAGAGCTAGACATATTCCTGCTTATATCTAAACAAGGAGATTTAAAAATCAGCATTGTGTGGTGTGTACTATAATGGGGTCTGAATAAAATTCTGGATGAACAATGAGGGAGCAATAATACTGCATCATGAGATTGAGAAGACTTCCCAGAGGAGATGACAATGTAGCTAGGTTTTGAGGGATGAGTAGGAGCCCATCACTCACATAGAGTAGATGGAAAGTTAAGTCCAGGTTAAGGGAAACATAAATACATGAACTACTGAGGAGAGGTGAGTAATTCAACATGGTGGAAACTAGTCAGGGTTGAGTCTGGAAAAATAGAATTGGGTCAAATTAGGGAAAGCCTTAACATCTTGTCCAGCATCTTGCCTTTTATGCTCCCAGGAGGCCAGCGTTTCTCAAAAGTGTGATCCATAGACCGCCTGCATCAGGATCACCTGGAATGCTTTATTTAAAATCCAGGATCACACCCCAGGCCCTCTGAATGAGAATCTCTGAGGGTAGGAATGTGCCATTTTAATAAGCTCCCTTAGATGGATTCGTCACTGCTTCACTGAAGTTTGAAAACCACAGTATGTGGATGAGGAGAAGTCAAAGATTTTTTTTTTTTAAGTTTCTCTGATCAAGAATTTAGTACTTTTATCTGGAAGTAGGTGTGTATACAACTCTGCAAATTCATCATGAAGCTGTACACTTAAGATTACTGAACACTAGACACTTTATGTATGTTATACCACTTTTTAAATTGGTGGTATAAAATTCTAATCACAAACCGAGGATGTTGGCCATTGGGAGAGCAGAGGCAGATAAAGGTTTTCTTGATCACCCAGTCTTGTTGAACTCCCATCCTTACTGTAATCTTACACCAGTGTTAAATTAATTAAACAAAGCAAATAGACTAAGGTGGCTTTAATGCTTTAGCAGTCTTTGTAAGGAAACCAAAATCTAAGCCTGCAAATCTATCAATGTTAAGAAATTGAAAGCCAAGGACAGCCAATCACAAATGACCAGCTGGGCTTTTCCAAATAAGGCAACCACTTAAGCAACAGCCTATCAAAACAAATAATTTCTTTGGTCTGTTTTGGCATCTTCTCTATAAAAGTCTTTCCCTAGTTCCTGTCATTGGAGGCTTCTAGCTACTTCTGATTTAGTAGTTGCTGCCCAACTGAAATTGATCTTTGTACTAATAAACTCTTAAAACTTTTAATATGTCTCAGTGTATCTTTTAACACCAGGAATCTCGGTGTGAAAGAGAAGATTCTCTCTTTGAGTCATAAGAAGACAACAAAGTGTTAACTATCTCATTCTGAATAAATCGGGATTCCCAGAGTCTGTTCCTGGGAATATTGTTCCACTCGAAAAATGTCAGTGGTTGGTCAAACATGTTTAAGGAGCATTTCATCCCAGAACCTACATTCTCAAGTGAAGCGATATCATCCCCAAGGGGGCAAAATTAGTTCATAGGGAGCAAAAACCTCTCCATACAATGGTTTGTGGCCCCCCAAAACTCAACCTACTTACCAAAGTCTTATTCCTTAGTAGATAGTCTGGCAGAGGGTGGAGACAGGTGGATGGAAAGGTGCGATTAGGGGATTGTCTAAAAAGGCTTCTGGAGATGGAGGGCTAATAATGAATAACAGGTTGAGAACACAGGACTAGCGTTTCCTTGTGGAGATTCATTGGGCTTGTGAACATACTCTAGAGTGAGAAGTTCCATAGTAAAGAACTTTAACTTTGCTAATGTAGGGTGTCCTAATTTTACTAGATTTCAGAACCCGTTTTGTATATGATACCTAGTCACATGTCACAGACGTATTCTTCCATGGAGCATGTTTTGGGAAAGGCTGAACTCTATCAAATATAGAGCTTAAAGAAAATAAAGAATAAGGAAAGGCTAGAGTAATAATAGCAGGTACAATTTACTTACACCTCTATTTCCTAAACGTATAATGTAGATTTTTGTTTTGTTTTAAAGATTGTATTTATTTGAGATAGAGCAAGAGAGAGAGAGAGAGCGTAAGCACATGCACAACCAGTGGGGAAGGACAGAGGGAGAGGCAGAAACAGGTTCTCCACTGAGCAGGGAACCCAAAACGGGGCTCAATCCAGCACCCTGGTGGGATCATGACCTGAGCCGAAGGAGCTACCCAGGCACCCCATAACTTGGATGTTTTCCTAACATGTAGCATGTGTCACTGGCTACTTTTATGAAAACAGAGGTTAAATCAGTTTATCTCATTCATAGGAGATACATGTTCTGTACCACTAAAATATTGCTAAAGAAAATATACAGGTTGAAGGAAGCAATTTAGGGATCTTCACTACCAAATTTTTTCACATTTTTTTTCTAGCTGCATGACATGAGCCAAGTTATTTAGCCTCTTCCTGAGCTTCATTTGTTTATTTTTAAAATCTGTAATTAGGGTTAATTATAACTACCTTTAGAGTTGTTAAGAGATGAGATAATGCACACAAACTACCTGGCCTAGCGCCTTGTATGTTAATAAGCATTCCATGAATGTCAGTTTTGTTACTCTCCCACCTTTTCTGGCCCTCATTGATCCTCACAGCATTCATGTTTCTGTGATGGCCCAGTCTCGGCTCTTTCCCCTCCACTTGAGTGAATGATTTATTCAGTTAACTAAATTCCCACTAACTGATGGTTTAGGGCAGGGACTGAAGAAATCAGAACTGGCAGGGATGTGAACACCGTTGACAGTGTCCCCAGGATGTGTCACAGCATCAAATAAATAGGACAGAGATGGCTCACCTGTGACCTAACAGCCTGTCAGAGCCACAGACAGGAACGGGACAGACACAACAGGGCAGCCTTCCTCCTCTTCCAAACTAAAGCAAAATAAAGCACCTAGGCTGGTGCTTTATTCAGTTGCATTTTAGCTAGGGCAGCCAGCTTGTCCTGGTTTGCCCCCCACTTTTCCGTGTGTAGCACTGAAAGTCCAGCAACCCAAAAACGCTCTCAGTCCCAGGCAAATCTGGATGGCTGGTCATAACACTTTCATGAGTCCCAGCTGTGCCCAAGGCCTCCAGCCACTGCCAAAATGCTGTGGCAGAAGAATCACTGCCTTGGAAGCCAGGCATACCTGGGTGCAAATCCTGGCTCATTCCATTTCTAGCTACATATCCTGTAAATGTCATCTTTCTTGAACCTCAATTTCTTTATCTGTACACTTCATCCTAGTCTTTCCTGAATTTGTGATAAACTTCGTATTATCGTTAAATTAAATGACAACACAGTGCTTGCAACGATGTAGACCCTCAACGAATGCTAGGTTTTTTCCTCTTCCTGACCTCCTCATACTTGGGAGAGTTTCATTATCTCCTGGGTTTCCAGGTGTCTAAAATATCCCTGCAACAAGTTTCTGGGAAGGGAGGTGGCCGTCAGGCAGTAGGGGGCGCCGTTGCCACTATTCCCCTCCTCGCTCCCCACACCAAAGCAATAAAGCTTTAGTAAACCACTGATCAAAGGTGGCTAAACTCTAAACCCACTCTTAGTTTGAACTTATCTAAATGTGTCCCACATGCCTGCAATAAGGTTCAGGGTGTATCTGGATGATTTAGAATCTTGTACATTTAGTTTGTAATCCTTCTCCCTCCAGGAGGTTTATGCTGTGCCAGGGGGTCAGATGTTTGTTCATAGAATTATTTAACCCCAATCAACTAATTATTCTGATGAATTGTATGCCTTTTTTCTTTTTGCTTGACCATACTGGAAACAATGACAGGCATTCAACTGAGATTTACTGTAAAACTTGAACAGACTGGGAATTACGGAGTTCCTTAAACTGTCTCTGAAAATAAATATTTCTGATTTATCTGGCAAGTTGCAGGGGCGAAAAGCAACAACCTCCAAACTCATTAAACTAAGTAAGTCTAATCATGTTTAAAGAAAATGTTGTGGGAGGTAATATTCCCTAGATGTTTAGATGAAACCTGTTCATAGCAAATCTTCATGACTTTTTGTTTGTTTAAGGAATTATTTGTGCAAAGCAACATTAGTGCTCCCAGGGTTGCAGTTGTTTATCTAGGGTGGGTTCTGGGGCAGAAGGGTGTAAATCAAACAATTTTTTAATTAAATTTCCAAAGTTCTTAACAATATTAAATCTCCAAAGGACTTCATTTATCAAGCAGCATGTATATGATTTATCCAAGCCCTCTGGTTGGGATCTTAGGAGACTCTAAAGGGCTACACAGGAATGGTGTAACCTTAGTATATAATGACATCCTTCTTTCTCTTCTAGTTCGCAGAGTTTTTCCCTAGTAATTTATACCTAACAAGATAAATATGAAAATAAATATGAAAAATAAATATGAAAACATTCCTATAAACACATCAATGCATCTGAAGATTCAAAATGCAAACCAGAATTTTATTAGACTCTTTTAGCTGATATCTTCTAATAGGTTAATGTTTCCAATTCTAAAGCATGAGACAGAGTTTCGATTCCATTAGAAAGGCCCTCAGTGACAAAAAGTATATTCACGTTAGGGAACACAATCTAACCAGTGTGAGGAAGGGACTTGTTGAAGCGGCCTACTACACGAGGCAGTGGTGTAACAGCTTGAATCAGAGCTACCGTTGAAAACCTGCTCTTTGGAAGTGGAAGAAGGCCTACACAGACAAATCTCTCTTTCAGTGCTGTCCAGTGGAAATACCATGTGGGACATATATGTATTTTGAAATTTTCTGGTAGCCACGTTGAAAAAGTGAAAAACGACGTTAAAATACAGTATGTCATTTAGCTCAAAATATCATGATTCCAATATATCACCCATACAAAATTATCGGATATTTTCCATTCTTTTTTATACTATGTCTCTGAATTCCGGCATGTATTTTACATTTTTAGCACATCTTAATTTGGACTGGCCACACTTCAAAGTGCTCAACAGCCACATGGGAGTAAAGCTATGGTGTCAGTCAGCTGGGGTTTAATCTATGTCTGGAGAACCCAGAGCCACCCAGAGAGGTGGAGCAGCTGAATCTACTCTCCTGGCTGGAGGCGGGAATACTATTTCTTTCTCTTCGTTCCCCATTCCCTTGCCCTTCCTCCTCTTTGGTACCATGTAATGTAGGCTAACCATGCGCCAGATACCAGACACTGTGCTGGGCATTGTAAATGCATTATAATCCCGCAAGAGTCAGAGATCTTACTTTATAAAAAAGTATAAAGTAAATGAAATAACAAATAATGGCAATGAGAGCATAATGGTTGAGAGAACAGACTTGGGAGCTCTTCAGACATGTTTTTATCACTTCCTGTACACCTTGGGGAAGGCATTTCTTAACTTCTCTAAGACTTGGTTTTAATATCTGTCAAATGGACATAACAAAAGCACCTCCCTCATAGACGGTTCTGTGATTTAAATGAGACCATGCCTGTGTTGGGGACCATGCCTGTATTTCAAAGTTTCTTCTGGCTGGCCTGAGAATTAAACTGACATAAGACAGATGAACAGAAGAAAGACAAATTTAATTTTGTATTATGGGAACCCTCACATGTATGAGGGGTTTAATAATGGAAAAGTTAAATGAGGTATATGTACCTTCTTGAGCTAAGGAATGGGGCAGGGGTCTGGGGCTTCAAAGGGGAGGAGGGCAATAAGAGCAGCTTAGTAATTAGGTGACTGCCCTGCCATACAGATGAATCATTCAGATAAAACTTATCTCTGATACTAATTCTTATTCTGGCAAAAGCCCTCCGTTTAGATTCTTCTAGGTATTTAAGGAAGGGTACAAAGTTTCTCTTAAACCGGCAGGGTTTTGATTACCTTCTGCTCAAAATAGTTCAGATGCCAAAGTAGCACATTTTGGGGAGACTCATTCTGAACCTCTCGACCTGCAAAGCTGTATGCACTCATTACATATTAATATCATTAAATGGGATAAATGTGGGGGTACTTTAGAATTTGTAGCACATTATACAAATATTACTAATGCTTGTACTACTGAGGTGCAAAAAAGTTAAGTGATCTAGCCAAGGTAACACAGCTAATGAGCAGTAGCCAGGTTCTCACCCAGTTTGCTTGTCTCTAAAGCAATTATTTCCTACCATTTGTTTATAGTTACAATACGGACTAAATTCGTACTGATGCTGTGACATAAAATGAAAAGGTTCTCTTGAAAGAGAAATTCTTTTTTTTTTTTTTAAGATTTTGTTTATTTATTTGACAGAGATTACAAGTAGGCAAGAGAGGCAGGCAGGGAGAGAGAGGAGGAAGCAGGCTCTCCGAGGAGCAGAGAGCCCGATGTGGGGCTCGGTCCCATGACCCTGGGATCATGACCTGAGCCGAAAGCAGAGTCTTTAACCCACTGAGCCACCCAGGCGCCCCTTGAAAGAGAAATTCTTGATATCTGCGTGCCGTTCTCTTAGAAGCAGAAGTCAGGGGGAAAATCTGGGTGTTTTATTCTGTTTGTTTTTTGCATAAATAAGAATTTACTGTTTTAAAAAACTAGACAAGGTACACATAGAAGAAGATTAAATTTAATTTTCTTTGCTCCTTTCTTCTTTTTGATTCTCATTTTAATAGGGAATGGTGCCTTGCATATATTGGCATTAAATTCAAGCATGTTGTATTAAACCAAATTTGCATTTTACTAAAGGAGAGAGATACTAAGGCTATTATTCCCTATTAACAATGTATTTATAGGGACATGTGTTTCTTATCTTTTAAGACAAAAAATGTCTTGAAATTTGACAGTACTTGTAACAGTTTCTGTGGGTAAAAAAATTTCTTCCCATCAAGTTAGCAAGAAAACAAAACAAAGGTCAGTGCTATAGGGTCTAATTCAGTTAACTGTACCATTTTGAGTATGCCCTCTCTGCCCAGATTGTATACTTTCCATTTGTTCCAGAAAATTGTTTATTCTAGTCTTTACCTACAAAACTTCTCCAACTGCTTTCCTGTTTGATTTCATCTCGTTCTATTTTTCTGTCACTCTTTTGTCTTCCCTCGCTGCTGCTTTAGAACTCCTAGGAGATTCCTAGGAGAGGTGACATGAATCAGTGAGCAGGGCTGCAGGCTTAGGAGAATCAAGTGGCTGGGCCAGCACAGTGTTAGTCCAGGGCCATGGCTAGCCTCGAGTGTATGCTCCACCCACAACAACCACCCCAAAGAAAACCATGCTCCACTCCATTTTCAACTTGCAATACCTATGTGAGTCCTCGTTACTTATTGTTCTACTTTCTGAAAGAAAAGCCAAGGTCAGGGACATATCTGGATATGTGGGTTTCAGTTTGGTCTGTCTCTGCCATGTCATTTCTTCTCCTTAATCTTAGATAGTGACCCCTGTAATTTCTCCCCAATGACTCCACCATCTGGCTACTGTTTAACTTCTATACCTTCTCTTTCTCCAATCCTGACTTCACTGTACTAGAACTACACCGCAGGCCTTCAAACGTGCTCTTCCCTCTGTCTGAGACACCCGTCTCCTGCTCCTGTCCCTGACTGGTTCCTATTCAGCCTTTCAGCCTTAGCAGGGAAACCAATCCCTCAACAAGCTGGTTTTTCTCTTCTCTTTTCTTCTCCCCTCCTCTTTCTTCCTTCCCTCCTATCCCTCCTTCCCTCCTCCCTCCCTCCCTCCCTTCTTTTTCTTTTCTTTTTAAAGTAAGCTCCATACCCACCGTCAAGCTCAATGTGGGGCTTGAAATCATGACCCTGAAGATCAAGACCTGAGCTGAGATCGAGAGTTGAACACTTAACCAACTGAGTCACCCAGCACCCTGGGAGCTGATCTCTTGATCCAGGCTAGGCCCTCATATGGGTTCCCACAGCATCCTGGTTCTCCCCGCCACCCCGACTCCCCAGCTTTCATTTGGAATTAGTTGTTTACTGTCTGGTTTGCCAACTAGAATGTATGCCTAAAGGTAAGGATCCTGATTTTTTTTTAAATTTACTTCTGTGTTTTATACTTGGCACATAGTTGGCACTCAGTAAATATTACCTGTTGGGGGTGGAAAGCAACTGAGGCATCTTAGGAAGCCTCCCCAGGCTGCTACCACCTTCATGGCCTTTGCCCCAACTGTAATGGGGTATGTAATAAGACAAACATTTCTGTTCATCATCCAAAGCATTCTTGGGAAGAGCACTATATTTGTTTAGAAGAAATATTGAAATAGCTGATATATGGCTCAGAATATGGACTTTGAGGGTAGATTTCCTGGTTTTGAGTCATGGTTCTGCCACTCAATGGCTGGAAAACCTTGGGCAAATTACTTCTCTAGGTCTCAGTTTCTTTATGTGTAAAATGGTGGTGAAAATAACAGCACCCACCTTAAAAGGTCTGTTGTGAGGATTATATGAATGAATACACACAAGGACTGAAGAATTACTGCATACAGAAACATAAGTGCTTGCTGTTATTATTACTTTTAGTAAACCATTAGGGGCTGGGTGTGAACCAAGGTTGATCACCAAATGCTGCTTGTCAGGAGAGTGGTTCTGTTCACTGTGGGATTTCTGTTTTGTATGTTTGGGGAGAGTTGCTGAAGCCAAGCTGATTTACTGTGCCAATTAGAGATGAGATAATTTTGACATTGGCAGGAGAGGGAGGCAAGAGCCATTTTGTACATTCAACAAATATTTACCGAATGTCTATTTTGTGCTAGACATTCCAAAAAAAATCAAGAAGGGAGAGAGAAGCTAAAGTCTGGGGGGACTCAGGAGGTGTGGGGGGCAGACGAGTTTCTCTCCAGTGGGTGCAACACAGCAAAGGAGGATGCTGAGAGAACAGAAGTGCTAAGGCAGGAAAATAAAGCGTGTGCTATAGGATGTATCATGTAAATCCTCCCTTCTATCCCCTACAAAATCTTCAATAAAGTTTTCATTGCTCACTGGAGAGAGCTTGAAGAAGGGGAAGATAGCAGATATCTGGGTTATAACTGTTAGGGGAAAGAAGCTATAGGCAAAAATCCCTTCCTTACTCTTGTGTACTCCCAGTAAGGGAGGATTACGGTGCATGCAATATTTAATGATTATAAACGATACCTCCATGCATTGTATAATACAAGACTCTTTACAATGAATACAAATTAAACAGTACCAATAGCAACCATATAACTGAGAAGAAGAGGCATTATTCAAGACAGGAAACCTCGGACTTTGAGGGAAAATGAGCCTCAGAGTTGGGAGTCACATATGACCACCAACCAGCCCCTTTGTGGTTCATTGGTCGTTGCTGTGATTCCTCAGCAGTGATGACTTGTTATTTTATAAATCACTGGTTAAGAGGATGCAGGCTTTCTTAAATGTAAATATCCTAAGGTTTAGGTATGGCAGAAAAAAAGGGGTCCACCATATACTTAGAGCTCCCATCCTTTTATGACTTCCAGTTTTTCACTTTTTCCATCTTTTTTAAGAATTTGAAACTTGTATATAACAACATAAAGAAATAACAATTTAAAGAAACGTATCTATTTCTTTAAAATAACAATTTAAAGAAATGTACGTATTTCTTTAAAAAAGCAGCAGCCTAAGAAGTAATCAGTCAGCAAACCAAATAAAACAAAACTATCAATTTGCCTGAATTTCCAAGAGTGAAGTAAATAAAGCTCTGTTGGAATTTACCTACACAAATTGAGACTTTCCATGGAAGAAAGAAACAAACTAGTCTTTTTTCCTTTTTTCTTCGATTTGTTTACTGTGTAAACCCTGGGGTTTTTGCATCTTATAATGTGACTACTGATTAAAAAGATATATGGTTGTTTATTAATGTTCTCAAGGCATGATGCAAATTCACACCACCTTGGGTATATTTTGCCCCTAAAGCTATGAAGTAAATATGGAAGCATTTTGTAGTTAACCAGGCCAAAATATGTTAATTCAAATAGTTGGCTTTGAATAGGATTTTCCTTTAAATAATTAATAGGAAAATGAAGAGCTTGGGTGGTCAAGCATGAAATGTAAATGAGAATAGTTTTCTTTTGTGTCTCATCTGCCCATGTTATTTGATGTTAAAATTTAAATTTGATAATGTGGAATATGACCTTATCATGAAACAATGCAGCTTATGCCCCAGATTTTTTTGACAGCAGTATTGTAACTATGATTTTTAAGTACCATTTTCAAATGAGAAGTTCAGTGAAAGAATTAGACATTTTGAATTGGTGGAGTCAGGAAATGAGTTTCTCTGTCCTTTTATCTACAGGACCATATTTTTTAAATAAAAAACTAAGAGGGTGTTAGAGCAAAGCAGAAACAAACCTAGATCTCTTTAAATGGATGTAAAATCACCAGTGAAATCCCTGAAGGGCCAAATAATATAGGAAGCATATACTTTTTTTTTTTTTAAGATTTTATTTATTTATTTGACAGACAGAGATCACAAGTAGGCAGAGAGGCAGGGGGAGAGAGATGGGGAAGCAGGCTCCCTGCTGAGCAGAGAGCCTGATGTGGGGCTCGATCCCAGGACCCTGGGATCATGACCTGAGCAGAAGGCAGAGGCTTTAACCCAATGAGCCACCCAGGTGCCCCACAGGAAGCATATACTTTTGCCCTCTTATTAAAATGGAGAATATATTTCTTTAAAGCAGAAAAGGGCTTTACAAACCTCTTTTCAGCTGTGGGTTTCTAATCAGCCTCAGAACGGCAACCGCTCCCCTATTGTCAGGCTGCTGGTGAGAAGTGCAAAGGAGCCACCCGTAACCAAGAGTTCCAGAAAATCAAGGTGGACACCAGGCCTTGCTCTGCCATTCTGCTACCAGGAAGAAAATTTTAGAAAGAGGTCAGTTTAAAACACACACATTTTATCCAGGTTTTAAGTATAACTACCTCCTTAAATATAACTGATCCTATGATTATAATCTTTTCAACATAGGTGTCAGTGACCCATTTTCCCCCGTCTTTTGGACTGGAGAAAAATAAAAAAGACCTAAGTGTCACACATTTCTATTAAAAAAAAAATGAATTAATTTGTAGCCTTGGAAAACTATGAAGTTTGTGCCAGTTTCCAGATGACCCAAGATTTGGGCTGCTTTACAGGGGTAACTAAATATATGGCAAAAAAAAAAAAAAAAGAATGATAAAAGCTCATGCTAAAATATGCTGTGTAAAATATGCTTTACTTTGGAAGGCATCGACAACAGCAATGGCACCATTTGCCAGAAATGCATGACTATACCAACAAAATTCTTGCTATTAGGGCACACCCTTGAGCAATTATCACACTGCACTGAGCTCTTGAGAATATTCTGGAAGCATCACTGCGAGCCGCTGCTTCTCAGCAGGGCAGGGAAATGAAATTCAGCAGAAGCAGCAACTTCTGGAAGGAGAAGCACAGTTTGCCTCTTAGGATGCTTCTCTCCCAGAATGAGTTTACTGAGAGCTCCGTGCCTCCGGAGCTTTAAATCTGTGGACCGTTGACTATCACTCCGCCTCTTTTGAAGTTACAAAAATACCTTCTGTGTGGCGGGAACAGCAAGTTTGGAAAATTAAATGGGTAAAACTTCAGATAATTCAGATGACATACATGCAATAGCATTCCATGAAGAATTTATTCAACCCAATCCCTTGCATGTAATTAACCAAGACACACAAAGTCTCCAAATTTTGCACTCTAAAAAAGGAGGGAAAATGCAAGGGTCCGGTGCAGCTACCAGGACCTACTGAGAGCCACTTTGTTACAAATGTATCCAAAGTCCCCAGCACCAGAGACTTGTGGGGCACCGCTCGTCCTGGCTGCACTCGCTCGGCAGCTTCCAGAGGTGGCAGTTGTTCTATGAAGGCAGACCCTGCCAAGCTGGCCGACAAGATGCTGCGTACCCCCAAGTGCTCGCGGTGCCGGAACCACGGTTTCCTGGTGCCGGTCAAGGGCCACGCGGGCAAGTGTCGCTGGAAGCAGTGCACCTGCGAGAAGTGCTACCTGATCACTGAGCGCCAGAAGATTATGGCCGCGCAGAAGGTGCTCAAGAAGCAGGCCTCCGAGGAGGAGCAGGAGATGGCCCTTGGCGCACACGGGCCGGAGCTGTTGTCTGGGGCTGCGGCCGCCGTCCCGGGCCCAAGCCTCCGCCAGCTGCTTCCGCTGGCCGTTTCGGGAGACCGGGAGCGTGGTCCGGAGTGCCGCGTGGCCGCGGGCTTCCCCGAGAGGCCTCCGCGGGGCCCGAGCCCGGGCCCGAGCGCCTTCCAGCCAGTTCTGGGCAGCCGCGGCCACGTGGGGCTGAGCGAACGAGCCACCGTCGCCATGCCCGGTTCTGTGGGGCCCCAGCTTGGGGCGGAGGCCGCAGGCAAGGGCTACCCTGGCCGCTTGGAGCTGCGCAGGCCGCTGCGGCCCATGCCCAGCCCGCCGTTCGCCGACTTTGGTAAGTTTCCCCGGCCCCGCGTGGCCTCGCCCCCCCTGGGATGCCTCTCCCGCTTGCAGCCTCCCGGTGCCCCACGCCAGCGGCCCGGGCCACCCTGGATCGTGCCGGGATGGGCCCTTGGGGTGTGGGTGGGGTAAATGCTTTCAGAGGTACTCTTGCTGTGGAAAGCCATTCTCTATGTACAGATTTGGGTTGGGGGCCATTTTGCAAAAAGATAAAAAGAGAGCTAGAAAGGAATGGTGGTTCTGACGGCTTATAACATATAGCTTCTTGCCTTTCCGTCTTGGGAGAAAGAAAATGGCCCCCAATCCCTTAACTGTGGCTTCTCCTCCAGGAAGACGCCCTAGCTATTTGGACCCTACTGCACTTGCGCACTTCTTCCCGCGCTTTTCTTGGGCTGGTGGCGCCTTTTTCAAGGCGCCCCTGTGGGTGGGGCCGCGCGGCGATGACTGCGCATGTGCAACCATGACTGCGCATGCGCACTCTTCCCTTTCCAGTTACCGGAGGCTCCTCCCAGCCAACTTCCTTTGGAAAGGCCTGGCCCAATGCGCCTGCGCACCCCTTCGCACCCTTATTCAGAAAGTGGGAATGAGATGGTTCTCTTCACCCTACTGGAGAACAGTCGGTCTGTTGATATTGCCTTTTTCCTCCCTTCCCACCATATGCATAAATTACATGGTTCCTTATCTCTTGGTGGTTTTCTGTATTAAAGCACAGTTTCAAGTCACATGTAGATTTGAGGCTCTTTTGGAGGTGCAGACACGTGATTTCTTTTGGTTTTCTCTATGGCAGTGTGGTAGAAAGAGCATAGGAGACTGGGAGACTGCTTAGGCACCTTAGGCAAGCTCCTTCCTTCTGTGGCAGTCTCTCTCCTCTATGTGAAGGGGATTGGCCTGGATGCTCACTGAAGGCCAGTTCTGCCTTGTGGGACATTCTAAGAAAATTTAGGCCCCCAAGAAACTAGAGGGGGAAGACAGACCTGAAACAGCAATTCTAGAAGATAACTTTCCACAGACATAGTGCCTTTCTCCGTTCCATCTCAACAGGGGCTGAGCCCTTAACCATTCCCCAACACTAGTGATGAAGACTCAAAGAGGGAAAAGTCACATTTTGTTGCCTTCAAGGATCTTGCCCTCATTGGGAGGGACAGTGCCGATCACGGAATCATGCAAATCAATGTATAGAGCTCGAATAATTGATGGTTTTGTTGTGGTTTGGGGGAAGAGTCAGCTGAGTACTGAGGACTTGCTGAGTGAGGCACAGTGGGGTTAGGGGGAAAAGCCTTCTAAACTGAGGGAACAGCATCTGCAAAGGCTGTGAGGTTGACGAGAAAGGAGAAGCTGCTGGGTTATAGTGCATGAGGAGGCCAGAGTGGAGGCAGGAACCAGCCCTCATGGGGCTTTATGGCTGTGCCAAGGACTTTTTCTAAGAGCAGTGGGACATGGCTGAAGGGCTTAAAAGCAGAGAGGATCAAAAGCATAATGGATGTGGGAGTTCTTTGTGAGTGGCTTTGAGTGTTGTGCTGCTACCTTTGTACAGTGACGTGATGCTCTTTTCTCTAGCTCTGTGTGTTTTTAACATTTCCTTCATTGCTTACCTTTTCAGGGTTCCCTCTGAGCATCAGCTCAGACTGTGTGGTGGGATCTGAGTACCTGGAGAGAGACCCTTCTAAGCTGTACCCCAGCTGCTCCAACATGCATTCCTACTGCCCATTCCCACTGGGCTACCAAGATGGCTCCCCAACCCCAGGGATCCCCCTGCAGCGGGGCTTCCGGCATGTGTCCTGCAGCTACTTCCATGGAGGAGCCTTGGTAAGTCCCGTCCCCATTCCTTTCCCAGTTCCTCCTTATCCCAGATGCCCCATTGCTCTTATGGATGCTCAGTCCCAGAAGGCAAACTGATGGGCCAGTCTGTGCCAAGCCCTGAGCACTGGCAGGACGGGCACAACACTGACCTTGTGCAGTGTACACCTCTCAGAGCATACGCATGTGGGCTAGTCCATTTGTATGTAAACAAGTTGGCCTGGCTGTCTGGGCTGTGGCATGTGCTTTTCAGAGCTGGGGGATCAGGCAAGAAGGAACATAGAGACACCTCAGATAAACCTGGGGGGCAGCTGCACGGTACCCCCGACTGAGTGAGTGACGCCAATATGGACTGACAGCATGCTGGGGCCAGAAGGGCTTTATTTCGCTGAGGACCAGGAAGGAAGTCTCACTGTCCCGGCACCACACAGTCGAGGGCAGAACTAGGAGCAGGCTTAGGTCCCTTGCCCAAAGATAGGGGCCCCTTGAGACTTCAGGTGGCTTTTAGGAAGAATTGGATGTTAGTCATGAAAAATAAGGAAACCTTCCACCAAACACTTGTCACCTCAGGAAATATTTGTTGAAAGAACGGATGAGATTTAATCTTTTTGTAAGATCACTGGCCCTAAACTAACTGCGGTGCTCTTTAAACCTCGAGTTTTGAATACGGATTATGGAGGAGTCAGGCCGTCCCTGCTGTGTGAGGTACAAGTTGGGGAGACCAGGTTTTGTGGCCTTGGTTACCAGCTCCTTCCAGACCAGAGTGGCCAAAAGCCCTTTCCCTTTTGGCAACCCTGAGGTCAATCAGGACTACAGGATAGTCAGAGGCCTGGGTAAACAGTCCTGACTTGGCCCCATCGGGCTGGACCCGTGGGGCAGGTTGGTTCGAACGCAGCTCAAGTTCATGGAAATGTAGACCACCATTACGTTTCCTCCCTCCCTCAGAGCTCAATGCCTAATCCTGGGTATTAGATGTTTCTCTTGGGTGGAGGGTAGAGAAGAGTAAGGACTGAGCAGCCTTCTTTGTTTGATGTGGAAAGTGATTGAGAAGAAAGAAGAGTGCTTGATATTTTCTTAGCTGCAGAGCAGAGCCAGTGGAATTCCACCACCTCCTCCCAGATGTGTCCACACAAGTCAGGCAAACGGGGCGCTGGGTTCCCACTCTGGCCGCAGCCCCAACAGCATCTCTTCTGTCTATTTTAGACATTGTAAAGTTTTACATAAGTCATTTTCAAGGCAAAAGAGTTTGAAAACCACTGGTCTTGATAATTTCCAAGATGCCTCCTGACCCCTGTGTGAGCCATCAGGGTACGCTGTATTACCCCACTGTAGAGTAGAAGACGACGACTCGGGGAAGCAAAGTATTTGTTTGTGGGCACAGAACTGGGGAGGGAGGGCCTGGGGTTCAGATTATATAGCTGGTCAGTAACAGAGCAGTCCCCAACCCAGAGCCCTGGCACTCACTGTCCCCTTCCCGAAGTGTGTCTGTCATGCAGAGACACAGCAAACATGCCCTTGACTGTCACCACCACCCCTGCCACACCTGAGCTCTCATGCTGGCCACCCCCATTACAGCCCCAAGGAGAGCACAGCGCCTCCAGCCTTCACACAAAGAGGGGGCTCTGGCCAAGTGAAGCACGCACCCACCGTCTGCTCACACAGAAGCTTGGATGGAGCCTGGCGTCCAGGGTAGAGCTCTGATTGACAGGCTTGCCAGACGGCCTTTGTTAAGAGTGTGATCTCAGTTGGTTTATCTGGGCCTGAGCTGCCACCATGGGCCCCAGGCAGGAGCTGTGATCCAGGGAGAGACTTGGCTGAGCAGCTTGGAATTAAAGCACTAATAATCCCCCTTCCCACCCCCTTCACGTCTGGATAGAGGATCAGGCATTTATTTCTGATGCTGTTTCAAACCCAAGAGCCTATGAACTGCTTTCATCCTTGTCCTGCTGCCCCCTGCCTGGGCTCAGAGATACTTCCCAGAGATGTCTTCAGCCTCCTATTCTTGTCCCTGCCCCATTTGCTGCTGCTTCACTTCCTCTGTTCTCTTCCCACAAAACAGCACAAGCTTGGAGTTGGACAGACCTGGGATCCAGTCCTGCCTCCGATGTTTACTAGCCATATGGCCTGGGGAAGCCATCTAACCTCCGAGGGTCTGACTCAGGTTCTCAGTCTGGCCGGTAGGGGAAAGATGACCTATCTCATAGGGCCGCTGACAGATTGAAGAAGATGTAATGCATGGAAAGTGCTTGGCACGGGGTCTGGCACGTAGTAGATACTTGAAGGTGGGCTTTCTTCCTTTCCTTGTTAGGAAAGGCTGGAAGAATCTAAAGAGATTTTTGCAGACTGCCTCAAGGCTTTAATGTGCTCATGTGTGACTCACCAACGTGGGGGCAGTGTGTGGGCTTTCTCAAACTCCCTTGTCAAAGAACACTTTTAAGAGCACATAAAATATCTTATAGGACACCAGGGTTCTCCAGAACACAGCTTGTAAAGTGCTCTGAAGTTTCTGGATGCAGAAGTAAATAAGAGGAACTACATCTGAAATTTATTATGATTTTTTATTGCGTTCACATCTTTCTCTGTTCAGCGCTAAGCTGTGTAGTCCTCCCTCCAGACGCCCCCATTCCATCCTTAGGGTCCTGCGGCACAAGCACGGCTTCCATGTCCGGAAGAAGGAGTAGCTGCACAGAGGGCGGCCCGCCTAAGCCACTTTGCTGAGGTTCCCCAGCTGCCCTTGCCTCAGGAACGGCTGCACCGCACCCAGCTCTTCTGTGGTGTTAGAATAGGGCCTCCAAGGCCCCCTGACTCTCCAGTCTAAGTTCTCAGCTGTACCAGGAAAAGGGACCACAAGGGGTTGGGATGCATTCAGACCCTTCCCCAGCATGAAGTGGTAGAGCCGGACAGACGAATCTGGTTCTGCTTCTGCCGCTTACCAGTTCTGCGGCCCGGGGCCCAGAGCTTGTCCTCACGGATACAGTCTGTCATCATTATAGTGAGGAGCGTCGTGGGGTCCTGAGGGTGGAAGGAGGTTTTGCATCTATGCCTATACGAGAGGGCTCAGTGTGACTTTGTGCCTGAATTCCTTCTTCCCTTCAATCATTTGGTGGGTATTTGCCAAACATCGTGTCTCAAGGGCCCTGTACCCAGGTGTGGGGGCCACACGGTGAATCTGCCCCTTGGGGAGACACCCCCTCTCCCCCCCCCCCCCATTGAGGAGCCTGAGACCCATTTGAGAAGCCTGTCTGACTAACCCTCTCCCTCTCTGGCTTGCCTGCTGCAGGTGCCCGAGCCGGTGGGAGACTACCAGCCCAGCTACTACCCGCCGCCGCCGCCGCCGCCGCCGCCGCAGCCGCCGCAGCCTCAGTTTCTCCCGCCAGGCTTCCTGTCTGCGCTGCACTTCCTGCCGCCGCTGCCGCCGCCGCCGCCCCCGGCATCCTTCTCTCTCACTGTCCTGTCTGATACGGACAAGGAAACCACTGGTAAGTGGGCTCTAGGCCGCCAATTTCTGGGGAGCCAGGAAGGTTTTCCAGAGGAAGGGGGCCTGCTCTGAAGTGGATGCCGAAAGAAGGGAAATGGAGAGCAGAAATTAGAATGCACTGGGCCCAGGCTTGAGCTTTTTCCTTATGCACCTCCCTTTATTCCATATGCAAGCATCCACAAGAGGGAGTCCCCAGTCCCATGTGAGAAAACCAGTGGAACCCAGAGAGGCTCCCGCACATGTAAATGGCAGGAGAACCCTGTCTGGCTCCGGGTGCAATGCTGATTCCTTCCCCATCCGCGCCCGAGGGCCAGGTGTGCAGGTTGCTGTGCGAGCTGTGTGTTGAGAAGACGGGAGGTGCCTGGCCTCTCTGGCTTGGCTGGGGCCTCTCCAGCTGGGGAGAGATTAGACGCTGAGCCTGGAGCAGCGGCTGGGGCTGGGCTGGGGCTGCTAGGGGTGACTTCTCTGCCCCTGGCCGCTCGGTGGAGAGAAACAGGCCAGGAGCTAGGCCTGTCTTTGCCTCTGTAAAATGGGTCCTGTCACGGGGTGACTGTGACAGTCAGCTGACAATTTGGATGTAAAAATGCTTTAGGTTTTCTGTTGAGGGCTCTTGCAGCTTTAAAGGTTCTAGGATTTTTTTCCCCTTTCAATCCTTCCCTGAGGCTCCTTAGGAAAGAAAAGGAAGTGAGAGACCTGTTGCACACTTGCTGTGTGTGAGACGCCCGGACCCATGGGTTGGAGAGATGACGTGTAGCTTGAAGCACGCCCACCGCGGAGCCAGATGGCGGGGGTGTGGGTCCTGACTTGGGCCCTTAGCAGCTGTGGGGCCCGCGGCAAGTCCCTTCGGTCCTTGTGCCTCAGCTTCACCTTCTGCCAAGGCAGACGCGTGGTCCCCACCTCAGGAGGGGATTCTGAGGACTAAACAGAACATGAGCCCGAGGATGGCCTTAGTGTGCGTTCTTGTTTACTGTTTCCCCTTATTCCCTTGCTGACGTGATCTATCGTGAGGCAGAAAGACGCTGAGGTTCAGAGCCGCGGGGTAGCTGGCCTGGCTGGAGGGTCAGCTGGACTCTGTGTCTCGGGGCCCGGGCTCGGTTGCCAGTGTCCGGGCACCCAGCAGAGGAAAGGCAAAGGCATCCTCCGCTGGGGCTGGGAGTGGGGAGAATGCCTTACAGAAAGTCTGCATCTGGAAGTAGGTCATTCCCCTCTTTGTAAATCCAGCCCCTCTTCTTTGTCCTTCCCAGACGACCAGGAGCAGGACGCCGAAGTGCCCGCAGCACCGCCCTGTGAGCCCAGCCAGCCGCCCTCTCAGGAGCCGTCTGACTAGGCCCAGGCCCTCGGGCCAGCAGGGTGGGGGTGTAGGGGTGTTCCAGCAACGACGTTCTCATCCGCTTTCGGCCATGTGTAGGGAGGAAGGATAGTGGTGGGTGTAAGATAGGCAGTTCATTTCCATTTCAAGACAGGAGGGAGGAGGGTGAATTCTAAAGTTCTCTCAATCCTGAGATGTGGGGTTGACCGGGAGCGTGGAGGATGGTTAGCAGGGGAGGGCCAGGGCTCTGGGGATCACGGGGGGCTGGTGGAAGCTCACATTTAGGAATGAATTTAACCGAGTCTGGGTTGTGCGGCTGTTAAACTCACTCCCAGATGAGGTCTTTGATTTCCTCAGGCCCCACTGCAGGACAGGAGGCCGCATCTAGTCCAGCCTTCTGCTTCTGCCTCTGTTTGGTTCCAACTGGGGGCAGCACAGACACCAAGCCCCCAGCACATCCAGGTGGCCGGTGTGGGCAGCGGGACCCTGGGCACTGACAGCCGGTTCCGCAGTGTTCTTCCCTGCTGCTCTGGCCCGTGAGGGCTGCTTCATCTCCCCTCCATAAAGTTTAAGCCATTATAGGCATCATTTCTGGTTTAAAAAAAACTATTACAGTTTGACTATTTGATATTTTTATAGTGATTGCCAACTTTAAAAAGTAGGCTGTCCCTAAGGGATTCTCAGAGAGTAGAATGTGCTTCTAAATCATCTCTGTATCCACTTCCTCTCTGGGGTCAGTTGACTGTTGAAATAAAATAAGCAGTAGAAATTGTTGTGGAAGCTTTATTCTCTCTTTAAATCCTTGTGGGAGGTGGTGTTGGGTAGGGGGTTGGGTCAGGGCCTGGCCTGCCTCCCTTCGCCTTTGTTAGCAAGCAAGAGGCTTGGGCCAGGCTACTAGATTTTTGACTATCATTGTTGGTATTATCACCATTTTGTTGTTGTTGTTGTTGTTGTTGTTGTTGTTGTTTTTAAAGCAGTGGAAAGCTTTTAAGGAAATCTGATGCATATCCCAAAATATAAAGATGTCTTTTCATTTCCCTCACCCAACTGTGGGGGTGGTCAGAGAAAGCCTTCTGGAGAAGTTGGGGTCTCAACTCCATCTTGAAAGTGAAAGTAGGCACTCCCAGTAGGGGGATGTGGAGAGTAGGGGACCTGGAGTGAAAGATTCTGGATAAGAGACTGTGTCCTGTTTTCTGTCCAGGGAAGGACTGGCATTCAAGAGAATAGGCTGACCTGCTTCCTGCAACTTGCGTGCAGGCAGGGGTGTCCCAGCACGGTCACAGGACAAGTGGTAGGATGATCACTGAGAAGTGATATTCGGCTGTTCTCCCAATATAAGAGCAGTGGCTGGGCCTGGGGCTGCTCTGTTGGAAAGCCCTGGAACAGGATATAGTCTTAGAAATGTTTCAGTTACTGCTTTATAGAAAGTTCTTCCAGCGGGGCTGATCCAAGTGTGCTGAAGCCCATAGGTCAGCATTGGCTTCAGTCTGGAACTGATGATGTGACTTCAGACTAGCCTGGCTTTGAGGATGAAGCTCCCCCCATCCCAGCCCTCCTCTCAACAACAGTGCTGGTTGTGCCCTGGGTCCACAGCACTGCAGGAGCCCTGCCTTCCCGTTGGCCTCACTCCCCCTGCCCTCACTAGGGCCTGGCCTGTCAGTATGGCCAAGTAAGCCTGGATCAGTGCCCCTACTTTTCATTACACTTTGTTTTATCTTAGACTCCATGTTTTGAAAGCTTTTTCAGCCAAAGTGCATTCAAGTATTTCTGATCAACACACACACGAGAGTTATGAAAGTCTGACTACGTGGACTCCATAGCAATCCAGACCAGTGCAAGAAAACGAATGTTTATTTAAGCCTGTGGGGTTTGAGATGGGAAGTTCTGGCCTGCTGAGAAGGGCAGTATCTGTTGCTGGAGTCTGTGTCCACAGGACTCCACAAAGGGAGGATTTCTCAGTTCTAGAGGCCTGTGATCTGTTGAACCTCTGGAGACCAGTTTGCATCTTTCCCAGAAACTTGAGGGTGCCGGCCTGGGTGAAAGGAACTGTGGGGCAGGGTTGGAGACCTGCCTTCTTCCCTTGCCCCTGGTGTGAAGCTCAAGTTTTGATAGCCCCAGCTTGCCCTTGTGTGTGTGTTCTCACCATGCTTACTTACCTCGTAGGGGTCAGTGGACACCTGCTCCCTTTCCCAGTAGCCTTCCCAGTCAATCCCGTCTGTGCCCCCTGAATGCCCTGTTCCTCCAGGCTGTCCCCTCAGCAGCAACAGCATGAGCACTGACACACCAGATCTGCTCATATTGCCGCTTTGCTCACACACCTTCTATGGCTCCCTGCTGCTCTGAAGCCAACATCTTCAACACAGTCGGCCTGCCCACCTCTCCAGCCTCTATTCTTCACAAGCTAGCCCAGCGCAGGTCTTGCAGGAGTAGAATGCCAGGTTCAGGGAGAAAAAGATGAGAAGAGAGAAACGCAGCCAGTAGCAGCACTGTTCATCCCTAAAGACAGACTTGGCTATAAGCTTGGAGAATGTTCTGGAAGGCAGCTGGCATTGCGGGACGCCAGGTGTACTGTAAGGGCGCCGCCAGGAGGGGGCGCGCGGGCAGCAACTGTGGGCGGGGCCTGTTGCCTAGAGACGGGCCACAAAGAATTGCACAGGTCCGATGCCAGCGGAGCAGAAGGAATAGTTTTTCTGCAGCGCCGGCCTTGAAGCGCCCCCCAGAGACCTGGGGTCTCCCGGGAAATCAAAGTGGTGAGCCTCTAGTCTGTGCTAGGTGATTGCCAGCCGGTCCGCAGTTATCTTTGCGCTGCCCTGCTTGGGAAATAGGTGCCCTTTTATCTTCGTCTTCAGACACCAGCCCCAACCCTGCACCCCCATAGAAGGTGAAGGGAAGAGGGGTTTTACCATCTGTATTTTATGAAGGAAAGTGAGGCAATGAGAGGGATAGTGATTTTCTCAAAGTCACATAGCTTCTAAGTGACCAGGGGGGTGCAGAGGGCCACATACATCCCTGAGCACCAGTCACCGAGTTTTTAATATCCATTTCACTCTGAGTTGCTATCTTCAGATTTTTTTCAAACCAGGTGAATGCACCCTAGTTTCTGAGCAGATTCTAACATAGCATAGGGAGAGCAGCCTAAGGACATTGGCCTCTGTTTATTTATTTATTTGTCAGAGAGAGAGAGGGAGAGCGAGCGAGCGAGCACAGGCAGACAGAGTGGCAGGCAGAGGCAGAGGGAGAAGCAGGCTCCCTGCTGAGCAAGGAGCCCGATGTGGGACTCGATCCCAGGACGCTGGGATCATGACCTGAGCCGAAGGCAGCCGCTTAACCAACTGAGCCACCCAGGCATCCCAGGACATTGGCCTCTTGAAACCACTACCCACTCTACTGTTCAGAGCGCGCACACACCCCTGAGAAAACGCTAAAGTAGGCATTCTGGTGACCTGTGTAAGAAGGGTGCTCGGGATATCTGGGCCAGAAGGCAGTCAGCATTTGCTGGTGCCCGAGCTCTGATGGTGGCCTGGGGTTCACCATAAGCACCACTGTGTGAGCTGGGACTGACAGAACGTTTGGTCTTTTTTTTTTTTTTTTTTAAGATTTTATTTTATTTATTTGACAGGCAGAGATTACAAGTAGGCAGAGAGGCAGGCAGAGAGGAGGAAGCAGGCTCCCTGCCGAGCAGAGAGCCTGATGCAGGGCTCGATTCCAGGACCCTGGGATCATGACCTGAGCCAAAGGCAGAGGCTTTAACCCACTGAGCCACCCAGGCGCCTCAGAATGCTTGTTCTTGAGGTTTGTGTGGAGCAAGGAGGTGTGTCTTCTAAGGCTGCACTAATAGGTTTGATCCCCAAAACCCTTCTGGAGAGAATCTCTCCCACCCTGACACCACCCCCAGTCCCTGGCTTTTCTGGAGTGGGCGGGGGGGTGCTCTGCAACCTCCTGTAGACAAAACACATCCCTTGGGCCCTGAGGCAGGGGAGGAGATCCTCTCTCTGCAGCTCTGGGGATCCTAGCAGCTCCTTCCACTCCTGGGTGCTGTAGCCTTGGTGGACCTGGGCCTAGGTTCCTCTTACTGGGGGGCTGCTCAGAGACCTTGGTTGAGGCATGGCCTCTTTTCATTGGCCAAGGCTCAGGGTCTTCAGGCCCCGCTCTTCCTCCTTGCCTTTCTATAGCTGTGTGTTTTGGGGCACATCATATACCCTCTCTGAGCCTCCCTTTGGTTCAGGGGTATGCTGAGAATGCAGGGAGCTCTTGCATGAAATGTCATCTCTGATGCCACCTCTCAGTGTACAGCATATGTGGTACCCGCGTCATCAGATGATCGACAGCAGCCTCTTCTTTAAGACTGTGTCAGGGGGTGAAGACTTTCAAAGCGTATTAGCTGTGGCTCTTTACTTGTCAGCTCTCCCCATGTACCAGGCACTGTACTGAGCACTTCCCACAAATTGTCTGTGAATTCTCACAGTGACTCCCCCAGGCAGACACCACAATACCCCCATCTTACAGACCGCAAGACGGACACCTACAGAGGTTAGGTTCTTGTGCTTGGCCATACCATCTCTAAGTGGCAGAGCTGGGGTTAAATCCGAGTTCTACTTGAGTCTAGAGCTAAGTTCCTAGCCACCCTGTACTCTCCTCCTCCTCCACAAGGGAGAGGTATGAGTCCTGGAAAGGTTGTGTTGCCTCCTGGGACTCTGCCCAGCCCAGCTTCCCTTCAAGATGCGGACAGGCTGCCTACACACAGTAATTCAGCTCATTTCTCACACAAGGAATGAAATCATTTAAACATTTTTTTCCCCAAACCCTGTAATTTCATTCTGAAAATGAACAAAGAAGCATGAAGTCAGTTTTTAAAGAAATGAGTATTAATAGCATATTCACATTTTGATCAAAATCCTTTCACAAGGTCGCTGAGAAATTTATCAATAATAATGCTTGTAATTCAAGTGTAACCCAGGGAAGAGTTTTGACTTTGACTGGGATAATTTCTTCTCACGCTCATTTCTTCATCTCTCTCCAGGAGACGTTTGTTTGTTTCTCTTTAAAAATAATTGTGAATATAAAGAATGCATGGAAATCATACACAGTTTATAAGGATAAGCCAGAAACAGATTTTTTCCCCCACCTCCATTTCCCCTTCTCGTTTCTCTCCTCACTGATGTCCCCCCTTTTGTGTGTGTCTCCCCTGCCAGAGATAATTTGTACAAGCTTTATTTTGTTGACTAATTTTTAATTTTGAGATAATTATATATTCACATGCACTTGTCAGAAATAACACAGAGAAATCTCATGGACGCTTGACCTACTTTCCCCCAATGGTTACATGATGCAAAACTTATAGTATAAGATCACAACCAGAACACTGACATTGGTACAGCCCACCCAATTTATTTGGATTCACTTTCACCTGTTACATTTGAGTTAAATTTTGTGTAAGGTGTGATTTTTTTTTTGCCCATGGATGTCCCAGTGCTCTAGCACCTTGTATTGAAAAGACTGTCCTTCCTCCATTGAATTGTTTTTACACTTTTGTCAAGCATCAATTGAGTCTACTCGTGTGGGTCTATTTCTGAGGTTTTTAATCTGTTCCATTGATCTGCTTGGAAAAAAAAAAAACCACACAAATGGTAGCATATGATCCACGCTGTTCTGCAGATTTCTCTTTTCATTAACACCGGATCAGGGCTTCTGAGCCTTTTTTTAAAACCATGGACCCCTTTGTCAGTCTGGGAAAGCCTTTGACCCCTTCACAGAACAGTGCTTTAAATGGATAAAATAAAGCACATAAGGTTACAGAGGAAACCAATTATGTTTAATATACTTGTCAAAATAGAGAAATATATTTGTGGTTTAGTAATACATGCATTTCTTTACTAATGCATTAAATAATAAGATTGAGCAGTGGGTGTAATTATTAATAGTTTCAAAGTTGTGATGTAATTGATTTTTCTGAGATACCTGCAGCAACTTGAAGGCCCTCTGAGAAAATCTGTGACTTCTCTGGTGACCAAGTCACCGCTAATTCTTCCGGGGTTTGTGGCCTATATTCATAATTGAAGGAAACACTAAATTATAGTTAGAGGTTAGCAAACATCAAGATGTAATTCTTCCCCAGCCAAGTTCACAGAGCCCTTAATTCACTTCCGACCCCAGTCGTGAACTTCTGCATTCAAGTTTGGAGAGCCTCCCAGCTGTCTCGTTCTTCTTAGCAGCTGTGTAGTATTTCGTCGAAGGGATGCCTCTCCCTTTATTTTAAGCGGTGCACTGCTACCAGACGTCGAGGTGGTTTCCGGTTGTTTGCTCTGACTGTTGACTTAATTTTATATGTGTTTTTCTCCTGCTGGAATTTTCTTCTCAAGCGGGGGCCATCCAGCTGACCCCTCGGGGCTCAGAGACCCTCGGCCAGTGACACGCACACAGCCACTCTGCCGAGGGCATCCTGGCCAGCAGGCCCCAGCCCGTGTCACCCTCTGGGGGGCTGTCCACTCCCCACAGCACGACAGCACGACATCCTTCGCCCCGGCCCTGCGAGCCCAGGCCAGGGATCGCGCTGCAGCCGTGGTGAGCCGGCGGGCCGGCAGGCCGGGAAGTTTCCCCAAGCTGAGCAGCATCCTGTGAGCAGATGTACGGCTCCTCTGGGCCTTTGTGCTACATTTTATTAACAGCAGAGAGTAAGATGCTAACATTCTAGCCTGTCAGCTCTTCCATTTGAGCTGGTACAGGCTTTGGCCTGTCAGTAATTAGCTGCTGGGTGGTGTCTTTGCTTCATCTTTTTTCTTTTTATAATTGGAATCAGAACATCTTCTTTCTTTCTTTCTTCTTGGTAGTAGACACAGGCCATGGAACATTCTGTGGGGACTTGGCTGTTTTTCCACATTCATGGGCAATTAATTCCCAGCTCTATGCCAGTTCCCCAGCAAACACTGAGTTGCCTTCTGACGTCGTCAGCCATTTGCCAAAACCATTGCTCTCCCCACTCCCTCGCCCCACTTGGGAAAAACAAGCAATAACACCTCGGTCTGAAATGTGTGAAACATACCTGGTTTTGAAACCCTGGCCATTTCACGGTCAGTCTGTAATTAAGCCAGTGCTTTTGAACATCTGGCTTTTAGATTTTTTTCCCCCCAATTTGGAGTAGATTTTTTTTTACTACTGCAGCATATTAACATCAGTCTTGGGTGATGTCAGCCACCATCTCCGACATTCAAAACAGCCTGTGCTCTGTTCCCGGAGTCAGCATTTATCAGGCACCTACAGTGGGCTCAGCCTGGTACTGCCCCTACGATGAGGTGGGTGTTTCCTTCCCATGCGCTGACCTGGGATTCCTAACACCCCAATCTGATGACTCCCCCACTTAAACCTTTCTCTGGCTCCCCACTGCTCTGGGACCAAGGCCCAGCTCCCCAGGCTGACCTATAAGGCCTTCGAAACCCGCAACCCATTTGATTGCTCCAGAGTCTTCTATGTCTTTAGTCGTCTTTGCACTGCAATTTCCCCAAATGCTTCTAGGCCTTGCTGGTGCAGTGCCTTCTGCCTCGGCCAGCCCTCCCTTGGGCCTCATCGGCACCTCCGAGGAGCCTGCTCAGAGCCTCATGAGGAAGTCTGGACTTGCTTGCCTTTGGGGCCAGCTGTGCCCTGCAAGTTTCCCTGCAAGACTTCATGGCACTCACTTGCCTCTTCTTTGGGTTCATCGCAGGTAAGGATGACCTCTAACGCCCCCATTGAGGTCACCAGTGATGACCTTGGGGCCAAACCCAGAGGTTAGTTCTCTGTCTTCTGCTCTCTCAACCTCCTAACCCATTTTCATGCATTTCTCTAGACTTCCCAGACACTCCTCTCTCCTTCCTATCTCCTGGCGGCTCCTCCTCCATTTATTACTGCTTCCAGCCCCCTTCTGGGCCTGCCTTCTGCATTCTCTGTCAGCACTCTCCTGGGGGCCTGGGCTCTCCTTTCTGTGTCTCAGGGCTGTTTCTCTCCAGTGGCTTATGCAGGTCCGTCCCTTACCCTCCATCTAATACACAGTAAGGGCTAGCCTGGGCTCTGGACATGCCTCACCTTTGTCCATGTAACCTCTCCAACTGCCTGTCCTATAGGTTCAGGTTCAGGTTCAGGTGCAATACCATAGGGTTCTGGTAGGAAACAGAAGTCAACTTGGAAGGTTCAAGAGATTCACAAATAGTGTTCCTCGAGCGGGCTGGATGCTGTGGGCGGGGTGGGGGGTAGATGTGGGTCTGTACTGGGGCTGTGTCACTCCCTGTCTTTGTTCTTCTCTCGAGCAAGAAACCTTCATCTTAAAAATGAGGGGAGGGACACGAAGCCGGCCAGCTGCTACATTCCCATGAGTGCCCTCAGGCAGTCACATTCCCACCTAACGCCCAAGCTAGAACGTGAGCTGGATGGCAGAAAAGGGGAAGGAAATTCATCAGTCAGGCTATGGTGTAGATGGTGGCTGTGGTCACTATGTCTGCAGCCCACTGAAGGGTAGAGGCCAATCATTCCTGCTGTTTCCTAGCGCACATTCTATGTTCCCCTCATGCTCTGGAAGTGCCACCCTGGGGGTTCCATACCTGGTAGGGTGACCCAGTTCCTTACCCTCCTAGGGCCTGAGTCCTCGTCGTCCTGGCTTGGGGTTTGCTGCAGCTTCCTGCCAACTGGAAGTGTCTGTCCCCAACCTCAGTGGGTCCCTGGGGGATGTCCTCTTCCCCACGTGCTGCAGAGCTCCCTTGCCTATCGGTAATCAGGACCACCCACCCAGGCCAGCATGACCACTCTGCCTATCGGTCGGTCCAGTAGCTCGAGGAACTCAGAGTGGCTCAGTGGAAGCCCAGCTTCTAATCAGGGGGAAACATGGCTGTGTTTACTGGTGGAAGCCCCTTGAAAAGGGCTACAGGGAAAGAACACCCCCAAACCTGCTGAGCCAAAGACTACGGTCCTGGTGTGGATTTCTCAGAAGCAGACCCCCAACATGAGGTTTGGTGAAGAAGTGATTTGTGAAAGAAGTCATCTTGGGGGAGGCCAGGAAGGGGGAATGGGGAGTAGGACAGGGAATGGGGGGAAGCCAAAATGATGTCGTTTCAGGCCAGCTCTCAGACTCAGTGCGACAGCTCTGGAGTGGACGTCATGCCTCCAAGTTATCAGCACACAAGGCCAGAGAGTCGGGCTTCTGCTTCCCTCTACTCTCAGTCCCTGATTAAGGGCTGCTCGGTGGGTGATGTATGTGCCTGGGCACCACCAGCTGTCTGAGTCTATGGGCCAAGCCGGTTCTGGTAATCCAAGGGATGTTCTTCGAGAAAGAGCCTTGGATGCCCCCACTGGATGCAAAAACATGCTGAACCCAGGAGAGGCCCAAATATGGAAAAAAGGAATCTGAGGGGATCTGGGCAGAGCTCAACACGATCTGCTGTGTTGCAGAGATGGGAACCAAAAGTTCCGTAAGAGAGTTATGGAGGGGGAAGAGTGAGCGGGCTCTGGTGATGCTTGCACATCTGTGAAGACGCTAAAAACCATTGAATTGTACACTTGGAATGGGCAAGCAGTATGACATGCGAATCCCATGCAAGCAAGTGGTTATTGAAATATAAACGTGAGTGGTGATACGCCTGGTGGGAGACAGCCCCACCCACTGGTCACTAATTAAGGCACACAGCCCACCCTACATGACAGATCTGCTACTTCCCACGATGCTAGCCTCCCGCCAGCACGATCACTGAAACTTCAGAAGCTGCCCGCCATCCCCACAGGCTAGCTCCTAGGTGCGAGCCCACAACTATACTTCTCTCCCTGTTAATTGCATTCCTGGGTTGGAGGCAATAGAGTGTGGCATCCCTGGTGATGGAGAAAGGATTCTGCATGGCCACAGATGGTGCTTCTGGTAGAAGCAGATCTATACCCAGATTCCAAGAGCATTAATTGATGGCGCTCCTCATAGTGGACGACACCAGTGTGTTCAACTTGTCATCACCATGGTTCCTGGGGAGTGGTGCCCAAACTGGGCAGCATTGGCCCGTGTCGTGGACAGACCGGGCCCTCACCAGTGGTAGTAGCCAAACCAGGTTTGGTAGGCTGTCGAGCCTGAGAGGACCCTCTACCCCAGCTGGTATGGATGGAATGTTTGTGTCCCCCAGTAATTCATATATATGGAAGGTCCGACCCTCCCATGTGGCTGTATTTGGAGACGGGGCCTCTACTGAGGTAATGAGGGTTAAATTACGTTCTAAGGGAAGGGCCCTGATCCCATAGGATTAGTGTCTTTCTAACAAGAGACACCTAAGAGCTCCCTCTCTTCCTTTCCATACACACCAAGAAGAGGTCACGGAAGCCCAAAGTAAGATGGCACCACCTCCAAGCCAAGAGAAGAGGCCGCAGAATGAAACCCACCTTGCGGGCACCTTGACCTGAACTTCCCAGGCTCCAAAACCATGAGCAGTAAAATCCTGTTGTTTAAGCCACTCGCTCTGTTATGGAGGCCCACACAGACTAATACAATGGCTACCGTGGTCATTTTGTTCATGAGCCCAAGGAGGGAGGCCAGGACTGGCTGGGGAGAGAGCCAGACTGATGTCCAACTCGTCCCGCCAGTTCGCGAAAGCCTCTTCTGCAGTGACTACCCTCTGGTGGGCGTCTACTCAGGAGAGGAAGGTCTTCGCCCCTCGCCTATCTGGAGAGGCTGGGCTGCATACCTACTGACCTGCCCCCAGCTTTCCAGTCTCGCTCAAGTCCCCAGGCAGCTGGCTGACCCTGGAACCTCTGCCCGTGAATCAGTGTAAGTGCACACCTCAGGCTGTTTCTCCTTCTCCTGAAGGGGGCAGGCACACACCCCTGGGAGCACCTCCCTTCACGACTCTCTTTGGGGAGCCCCGAGTAGGGCTGTAATGTGCCTCCATCCACTCCAGTGCACACTCATGTGTAACCCTGGGGCTTCTAGTGGTTTCTCTTCTGCTCACCAGTCACAGGGACTTCCCCAAAGGGATGGCGAAACACCAGCAGCAGGTCCGATGGCATCTAAGCCACATGTCCATTTGATGTACTTGTGCCTGCTGGACCTGCTCCGGCCCAGTTTTGTGCACGCGTCTACATGGAATGGGGGAGAGCTGCTGCTCACACCCAGCTTTATGATTTGGAGGGGTGGGTCCAATCCAGTGTGTTTGTCTTCTTTTGCTGCGTGACAAATCACTACAGACTTAGCGGCTTCAAACAACACTCACTTGTCATCTCACAGGGACTGGAGGTCAGAAACTGGGTAACCTCACACCCGCGTTCTCTGCTCAGCGTCTCACCAGGCAGAAATCAGAGGGATGGCCCGGACTGCAATGTGATCTGAGGCTTAGGGTCCTTGTTCAGACTCATTCTGCTTGTTGGCAGAATTTGGTTCCTGGCAGTTGCAGGACTGGCATCCCCCTCCTCCAGCTGGCTGTCGACTGGAAATCACTCAGTTCCTACTGGCCATCCTCTGGTCCTAATCACATGGGTCTCTCCCAGCGTGCTAGTTTCTTCTTCAAAGCCAGCAGGAGAGTCTCTCTCCAGTGAGCCAGGATAGGGTCTTACGTTACATAACCCCAGGAGTGACTGTTACAGCAGAGGGAGACTCAAGTGAGGGGGATTATATGGGACACATACCCCAGGGGGCAGGACCCTCGCCATCATTTCAGAATTCTGCCTGCATGGGGTGCCATAGTGGTTCAATTGGTTAAGTGTCTGACTCTTGATTTTGGCTCAGGTCATGATCTCAGGTCTTAGAATCCAGCCCCATGTCGGGGTCCAGCTCTAAGCTCGAAAGGGACTTTGCTTGAGAGTCTCTCTCTCCCTCTCCCTTGCTACTTTAAAAAAAAAATAAGTAAAATTCTGCCTACACACCTATCATCTTATAGGGTCCCAGAAGGAAACAGTATGCTGAAACTGGGATAATTTAAGGAGGAGTGTGTCAATAAGGGAATTCATAAGAAGATTTGGTAGGCAGTAGGAAATTACACTGGGTTAGTGCAGTGACTGGAGAGTTTGTTAGCATTCCTAGGGCTGAAGAAGTGAGGGGGCAGAGCAGCTAGTGGGACCTGGAAGGAGACAGTCATGTGGAGAATCTACTATGACAGAGCAATGATGTCCCTCCCAGGGATACCCTGGAAAAGGGAGCTGGGAGAATAATGACTGTGACCTCCCCACCCCCACCGCCACTCCAGTCTCCTGCCAGGGCTCCTCGATGCTGAGCTCAGCCAAAAGCCAGAGGGCAAAGGAGCCCCTTAATATAGTCCCACATGTCAACCCCCTGGGACCCAGAGCAGAGGAGAGGACAGGACAGGGAGGGGCCAGGAGGACATCCAGCCAGCAGCTCAGGTCACACAGCCCTTGGGTGTCCCGTGGCTGTGGGGTCCGGCCCCTCCCAGAGCCAGTGGCCAAGCTGGGCTGCCTTTTTTTTTTTTTTAAGATTTTATTTATTTATTTGACAGACAGAGATTACAAGTAGGCAAGAGAGGCAGGCAGGGAGAGAGAGGAGGAAGCAGGCTCTTCGTGGAGCAGAAAGCCCGATGAGGGGCTCGATCCGAGGACCCTGGGATCATGACCTGAGCCGAAAGCAGAGGCTTTAACCCACTGAGCCACCCAGGCACAGCTGGGCTGCTTTCTAAGGAGGAGAGCTGCCAGCAGGGGAGAGCAGGCTGGGCTCCGGAAGCTCAGCAGCGTGCACTGATTCTGTAGGGCACAACAGCGATGGCATCCCGCCTGCGCCTCCATCTGCCCCAGAGGTTGCCCACCCGCTGGGGCTGCTGGGTCATATGCCCATGTGGCAAGCCAGTGGCCTGGACAGAATGCGGAGCCTTCTCTTACTTCAGGCCCATCCCTGGCTGGCAGGCCTGCCAGGTCCCCAGGAGATGATGGTCCCCATGTGTGTTGTAGACAACTTCCAAAATCCAAAGAGACCCGTCCAGTACGAGCTTCTTGTGCGGTCATTTCTATGAGGTGTAACAGTGTGTTTTTCACGGTGGCAGCAGTATTCCAGATTCTAGCTTCTCCCGCCCTCTGGTCTCCTCCGGGAAGCCAGGCACTCAGGGAGCCCCGGGTATGCTGTCTGCGGGGGTCAGTCACAGCTCCTCTGGATGCAACACAGGATGGAGAAGAGAAGGGAGACGTGAAGGGAGAGTAACCAGCACACATCTCCAGCCTGAGGGGCAAACCAGAGCCCTCACTTTAACAGCCCCTGCTGGTCCCTGCACCCCCATATTTCCTCCTGCACCCCCACACCGCTCCCTGCCTGGGCAATGGCAGTGGCCTTCTGACTGGCAGGTTTGCCTCCCTCTCCTCCCCACCCCTCACTCTGATTTCCATAAACAGAAGGGTCCTTATAAAATGAGAATCAAATCAAGTCACTCCCCGGCCCAAACCCTGCAGTGGCTCCCACTGCTCTTAGAGTAAAACCCCAATCCCCGGGCCCAGTCTTGGAGGTTCTGGATCAAATGGCTCCTACCCAGGCTGGTCATGAGACAAATTCACCATGGGTGCATGCATGAGCCGCTCGGGTTTACTTGTTTGTTTTTAATAACGTGATAAACACCCATGAATCCATCGCTCCAGACCGAGTCCTCTGCCCAGCCATCTGGTCCCCAATCCTGCTCTTACCTCCCCCACCCACGGTCACCATCATCCTGAACCCCAGTGCCTCATTTGCTTGCTTTCCTTTTTTTTTTTTTTTAATTTCATCACATCCATATGTATTCTTAAATGGCTGGTTTTTTAAAGTTATTTTAGGCTATTGTCTTTGGAGCAAACTTTTTTCACTGAATATTATATTGCTCACACTCACCCATGTTGCCGTGGGCTGCTGTAGCCCATTTGTTTTACCTGCATGACGACCCAGGCTTCTCACACTCTCCCTCCAGCTGGCACTCAGGTGTGTGGGTTCCACTGTGGGCCAGTGCTACTGAGGACATCACTGCCCAAGCCTCTACTAGCCCATCTCTCCCTTCGCCTTCTGCCACTCTTCCCCTCACCCGCCATATGCCAGCAAGCTGGCCTCTTTGTACACACTCTGAGCTCATCTCTGCCTCAGGGATTTTGCATCTGCTGTTTTCTCTCCCTAGAATACTTTTGCTGGTCTGGTTCTTGTCTCTATCTTTCTGGTTTCAGGGCAATGTTACCTTTCAGATGCTGGCCCTGGTCCACCTGAGTCTACAACTCTCCCCTCCCAGGAACTGTCCCCATGGGCCCGAAGTCTTGGGCAGCTCAGGGAAGGATGGCTGGAGCACAGGGGCACAAGGTTGGGGTAAGAGATGGGCCAGAGAAGCTGTTCAAGAGCAGATACAGGAAGACTTGAATGCCATGGTAAAGAGGCCATGCACACTTTTGTCCTCTATAGTATGTTAGGATCAGTGCCCCCAAAAGAAGCCTAGTGCAGTCAGGGTTCTCCTCCGGACCTCTGAGGACAGGCAGCTCCCACATATGCTTGAACACGAGGCAAATGGGTTTTCCCCTCAATTTATCCCTCAGAAGAGAAGGGGTTGCCTCATAGTGGAATCTACGTAGTTTCACACTTATGGAGCTCTTGTTCAATTCCTTTATTTTGAAAAACAAAGTGTTAGTTGGGAAATGCCTGTTGGATTAAACAAACTCCGGTGTTCTGGACAGTTCTAAGGATTACCGAAAACTTGGTAGAAAAGAGAACGGAGAACCTCCTCACTGGCAGGATCACCATTCAGAGGGGTGTGACCTGACAATCATCAGAAGGGGAAACTGAGGCCCGGGGAGGTGCGTAACTTCCCAGCGTGCAGACCCAGGCCGAGAATACAAGGTCCCTGCTTATTAGGCCTTTGGGCTTTTCCCGGACAGTATGACTAGAGAACAGCAGGCCAGCCACAAGGTGAACAAAAGCTCTCAGCTTTCTGGGCCTTGAAGGCAGGAGTGAAGCTGTGTGTTTTGTAGCCAGGAGACCTGGGTTTGAATTTCCAGCTTCCTCTCCAACCAGCCTTAGGACTGTGGGCACCTTGCCTCTCCTCTGGGGACCTCAGTTTCCTCCTTTGCTGAGCGGACATAATGGTAGTGCCCTGTCCTGGGATGTTGTGAGGGTCGAGCTGCTGCAGAGTGGGGAGGCCCTCATTCCTTGGAGGCCAAGGGAGGGGGTGGGAGCCTGCTGGAGGGTGCCCCGGCAGGAGCAGGGCTGGGAGGCCAAGGGGCGGGGTGGGAGTCTGCTGGAGGGTGCCTGGGCAGGAGCGGGGCTGGGAGCACAGCAGGTCCAAGAGCTCTCACCATGGGAGCATGTGTTTGCCACCACAGGCCCTGAATGTCTTGTAAAACTCACAATTTGTTCCAAAGAATAAACAGCATGAAAGGGGGTGCAGAGGCTTCATCCAGGGCTGGTGGTGGGGCAGGGAGTGGCTCAGAGGCTGGTTTCCATTTAAACCAGATTTGGAGGCATCTGTTCCTACAGGGCCCTGGGTCTGGGAAGCCCTGCCCGATACAGACTGTGTGCTTGGCTCTGGCCCTGAATGAAGGACACAAGGCCTCACTTTCTCCATCTGTGCAGCAGAGGGAACAATGGGATTATTCTATATACTATAGGATTAACATATGCAAAGTGCTTAGAAAATACCCAGGAAGGATGAATTCTTACTCTTACAGGAGACACACGTGTTCGTGTTCTGTGATATCCAGAGGGATCAGCACTAGATGGAGGAAGCCTGGGACCTGTGGGACCTGGAGAGGTGCCTGGCCAGCTTGAAGAGACAGAGGTTTCCTGGAGGAGGGGACACTGGTTTTCCCCACATAAACTGGGGATAGGGTGGACAGAGATGGGTCCTGGCAGATAAGCAGCATGTGTAAAGGCTCTGAGGTTGGAGAGAGGTTTTCATGTTTGAGAAACTGAAAGAAATTCTCTGGGGCTCAGAGATCCAGGGGCTGGGTCACATGGATCATGACCTGCCCTTAGAGGATACCCAAACTCGGGGCATCCCAGAAGCCTTCCTAAAGGAAGTGACACTCAGGCTTGGTGTTGAAGAACGAGAAGGCATTAGTTTGTAAGGAAGGGAAGGAAGAGTGTTCTAGGCAGAGGGAACAGCAGATGCAAAAGCCCAGAGAGCCAAGGGCATGATGTGGGGTGAGCCTGGTGAGCTCACTGGGTGAATGCGCTGAGAGTGGGATGAAAAAGTGTCTGTTGGGTTCAGAAACAAGGTGATGGGGTGAACGTGGGGCAGGAAGGGTTAGTGAGAGAACACTGGCATTCTGAAGGGAGGACAGAAATAGAAAGTGGCTAGTGAGGGCCGGGGGCCCGGGCATGCGTGAAGATGAGCTGAGAGTGTCTCTAAGTGCTGCTGAGGAAAGGGCAGAAGAAAGGCTGCAGAAGGAGGGGGCAGGGGATGGGTTGCGGAGGATGGAGAAGGTTGTAGGTACAAGAGGGCCATCAGATAGTGGGTCTGGGGGAGTAGGAGAGGAAGCCTGTGGTGGAGGTCTGGGAGACAGGAGAGAAGGGAGATGGGAGAAGGGTTGCTGTGAGCTCCAGGGGAGTCGGTTACCAATATTTGGACATGGCCAGCCATGACTGGTCTCCAGTGTGTGAGCACTGAATGAGTGGAGGGGTATGGAGCGGGGAGAGGGGTTCCAGGCCCCGATGCTGCGGCTGCCCTGAGGTTGGGATGGGAATTCCAACTCGCCCTCAGCTTCAGTGACCATCCCGGTAGTGCTGGGGGTCTGAGGCAGGAGGAGCTTGGAGTCAGGCTGTGCGGAGGGAGGACAATGGAGGCAGTAGGGGGAGAGGGGAGTGGCGGACCAGAGGATTCTGGGGCCTGGGCAGGGGTAGGGGGTTTGTGGGAGTGGCTCTGGCTTCTCATCTGGTGCCCCGGCTCTGGGAGCCCTCTCTCCAGGACCAGCTAGAGCAGGATGGTGTCCCCCCTCCCCTCAGCACTCCTGCACCTACTCCCTGGGCACATGTCACCCCTGCCTAGCATCTCTAGGCTGTTCTCAGAGTCCTGAGCTGCAGGGAGATTAGTAATCTCCAAAGTCCCTTCTGATGAATTCGTTTGGTTGTGTTCAAGAGTTTGTCCAAGGTTTCACAGTGAGTGCAAAGTGGGGATCCAGGTCTCTGGCCCCTTCCCCCACTGGGAACAGCTCCCTGCAGCCTCTGCCCCCCCACCCCCTCTCTTGCCACCAGCCCTTCAAGTAGAAGTGCCTGTGGGGAAAGCTGAAGGAATAGCCACTAGAGGGCGCCATGACCCAAGCCAAGCAGCTACTCTAGCAGGCGTGCTTGGGGTCTTTATTACATATTTCTAAGGGGCTGTTAGCTGCAGTGGGAATTCTTAAGTTTATCATGGTGTAGGGTTTCTGCTGTCCTTGAGAGGAGGAAGGAGGCCCAGCTCAGTTCCCAGATCTGCCAGAAGCTTCATGCCGGTCCTGCCAGTGTGCTCTGGGTCTATTTCCCCTTGGTCTATGGTGGTGTCTTAATTCTCTTGGGTGGGTGAGGGCAGGAGGGGGTGCAGAACGGCCTGCATGCCCCGCACACCTGCATTGCCTGTGGAGGCCTCCAGTAGTCCTCCTGGTCCTCAGGCTGCCCCCAAGTCTCCAGAGGGCTCTGGAGTTTGCCGAAGATGTTTCCATGCTGGCCCAACCCCCACAGCTCTCTGGGAAGTCAGGGCAGGAGCCCTGACCCCGCTGGCATGGAGACTGAGGCCCAGGGAGGTGAAGGCCTGAACATGCCCACAGCCCCGCATTCTGGGCCTGAGGCCAGGGTGGGCTCTGTTTGTTCCATACTTGCTCAGAGTGCCCAGGAGGCGGAAATCCCTAGGGACCAAAGTTAGCGGTCAGGGAGATACTCATCAGCCCAGTAGAAGGCTGCCTGGAGGAAGGGCACTGAGCCTAGACACAGCCCCGGAGCGTGGCTGCCAACCTTAGAGGGCCTCCAAAGGGCTGGGGCTCTGCCTCTGGCACTTGCCCCATGGGTCTCTGAACCGGGGGACCAAGGACCATCGGCCGAGAAGGTGCTTGTCCCTCTGTGGAGGCCACCCCAGGCTGGGTGTGCCTCCAAGCTCGGCAATCACACTTTGACTACTTTCTTCTTTCATTCCATTCCAGGAGCAGTAACTGACACCCCCACCTCCTACTGGTGAGACCCTTCCCCCTCCTTGTCCCTCTCCCCATGCCAGCACAGAGAGTAACCGCTGCCCACCCAGCCTGGGGAGAGCCGCCCGCCTACTGCAGACCATGCAGCCAATGTGAAGAGTGTTCCAGACAGAGGGAACAGCATGAACAAATGCCTGGAAGCCAGAGCCAGAACTGAAAGAATTGGAGGGGAGGGTATGATGGGAAAAGGGCCAAGGCTCTCTGATATGGGGGACCTGAGGCCTCACTGTGGCCTTTGAGCTTTCAGTTGGGGTTAGGGGAGCTCGGATGTCTCTCACACTGGTCTGCAAGTGTCCTTTCACTTGAAAGTCTCCCACCAGCCTGGGGGCTCCCATTGCTAACTGTGTGCACCCACCCCTGGTACGCCCCTAAATACCGCCCCCTAGCGTTGAACTTCCCCCATTGGAATGCAGGCTGGGAGGGGGCAGTGGAACGGGATGCAGAAGTGGGCCGTGAGATGGGGGTGGAGGGGGCAGTGAGGAGGTCGGGTGGGAAGCAGCTGATTTGTTTTAGAGCAAGAGGCTCTGGGCTGCTTTTCTAAACTGCAGCATCAAAGGCTGCTTGGAAACGTGTACAGAATAAGGTGGAATATTATGGAAATTGTCTCTTCTGCTTTGTGGCCTGGGAATTCACGGTCATTGAGAAGAATTTCGCCTGGTCCCATATTTTCCCATCTTTGAAAGTAAAGCTTGTGGATCAAATAAATGCAAATACATTTCTTCTGAACTCAACTGGCTTCACCAGCCATAACATAAATGGACTGAACTTTGTTCCAGTCCTCCTTCCACCACTGGAGGGTCAACCAGACTCTTTTCCACGTATTCAACGTGGTGACGTTCCCATTCTCATCTTTCCCATGACCATCACTTGCAGTCATGGGGCCCCCAGAGCTGCCTGGCAGCGGGGGACCCGGGCCCCACCCTTATTCGGCCATGCGATTACTTACCCAAGCCTCAGTGTCTTCTCAGCTTGTCTTCTCTTACCAAGAGGGAATAATTACACCCATTGCTCATTAGATTTTATTTTTCTCAAAGTCATGCAAACACGTTGTTTCAAAGAACCAAATATTGTACTATGGGCTTTGAACAAAAATCGCCAGTCCCCACGTTATCCTTCTCACCCAGCCCCCTCCCAGCTGCACTTTCCAGAGCAGCTCCGTTCAAACCCTGGAGCCGTTTCTTCTTGTCCACTTTCCCAACCAGTACGACAAGTTAACTGCTGTTCCTGACTCCTCCCTTGAAGATACTGCTATTGGCTTCCTGGGGAGGGCAGTGACGATCTTTCCTCCAGTGCTCCCACCTCTTGTCTCTTCCCCAGGCTCCCAGTAGTTGCAGCACAATTTCAATGAGCAGAGGCCCTGCATTTCTGCTATCATGTATGCGTAACTGCTCTCAGTTCCTCCAAGTACTGGACTCTGATTACTTTCTTCTTGTATTTTTACGGTGTTCCAGAATTAAGAACGGCCTCGTTTTCTCGTGTGTCTGGTTTTCTATGTTCCTCATGCTAATTCTTCCCAAACACCTTAAAAAAAATTTTTTTTTTTTAATTTATTTAAGGAATCTCTGTACCCAACGTGGGGCTTGAACTCACAACCCTGAGATCAAGGGTCGCATGCAGTGACCACGCCAGCCAGGCGCCCCTTTTCCTGAATCTGCTGATAACCACGCACACCTCCTCTCCACAGCACTGTCCGTGCTGCCAAACGTGTCAGAGCCTGCGGCTGCCTCAAGCCCTGCTGCACTGCCTCCACTTGACCTTGACCTTGACCTTGACAGTGTCTTGCGCTGATCTCCTCTTCATAAGGTCCCATGTCTTCTTGTCCTTGCTTTATTCTCTCTGTGTTTATTCCCCAGTAACTTTTTGAAAAAAACTGGTATGTCTGAAAATATCTTTTTTCTACACTCACCCTCAGTCAGTCATTTAGTTGGGCATAGAGTTCTAAGTTGAAAATTGTCTTCATTCAGATTGTTTTCGATCTTCGCTCCACACGTTTCTCTCTGTGTGCTCTGGGTATTGCTCTGAGAAATTTGATGGCATTCTGGTTCCCTTTCTTTGTATGGGGCTTTCTGTTTCTTCTCTCCATCTCCTCTTTTAAGGATGCCCTCCTTTATCCCTGGTTTTCTGAAGTTCTCAAATGATGTGCCTTGGTGAGGGGCTTATTTTCATCCATTGTACTGGGCACCCAGAGAGCCCCTTGAAGCTGGAGGTTCACATGCTCCTGTTCTGGAAATTTTTCTTATCATGCTCCTTTGATAACTTTCCTTCCTTCACTTTGTCTTTTCTGTCTTTCTGGAACATTTATTAGTCAGATATTAACTCTTTTGATGGATCTTTAATTCTCCTTACTTATTTTTTTTTTCCTATTCCTGATTTCTATGCCTTTTTGCCTACTGTCTGAGCAATTTCCTTCATGTTACCCTTCACAATTTCTATCAAAGATTTCATTTCCATTATCTGTTTGTTTGTTTGTTTGTTTGTTTGTTTTGGTTTTACTCTGTTGCCCGTGTTGTCTCTGTTTTCTCCAGGGTTTCTCCCCAGCATGTTCCTGGTGACCCTTGCTGGCATTAAAAACCCACAGGAAACTGGGCACCTGATTTCAGTTGGGGAGGAACAGGAATTGTTGATTGTGAGCTTCACTGGGGTCAACTGGTGGCAAGTCAGCTTTTTGGGGAGGGCTCCAAGTGCCCATTTCCAGAGGCTGACTACTGCAGAGAAGACTCCCCCTTCTCCCATCCTGTGTGTGCATGGTGGGGGTAGGGATGGGGGCAGCTGCTCAGGTATTTTGGGGCCAGGATCCCCTCTCCTGTCTCTGGAGCATGACCCCCATCTCCCGGTCTCCTGGGAGTGGCTGTGCAGGCTGGGAAAGGGGGTGCCAGGGAGTCAAACTGCTCCTACATTGGCTTGCCACCAGGCCCCTTCTTTTTAATCCACCCCCTTCCCTCTTCCTTAAGGCAACTTCCCTGGTGCCTCCAAGTCCCGAGTCTTTCTGAGGCTCTGCGTGGGCAACGTTGCCGGCGTCCAGCCGTGCTCCTTGTGCAGCCATCGAGCTGCTTCCGTCCCGGCTCAGGCTCCCCTTCCCATCAGCCCCATCTTCCACCCGCAGCTCTCCTGCTCTCGTGGTCTTTTTTATTTCTCTACTGTCACCTTCACCGCCTTGTAGAAGGAGATGAGATCGACACTTAAATGTCTCATTTCTCTCCACTATTTCAGTTAGACTTTGCTCGTGTCAGGCCATCAGAGGGGAAGACTCACTGTCACTATAACCGCCAATATCTGTCCCGAGTTTGCTCCATTCCCAGAGCACTGCGAAGTGCGTCACAACAGACCATCTGGTGGGATTCCTCGTACCGCCTTGTAGCGAGGGAAATCATAGATACGGAGCTGGGCCCAGGCAGGTGGGTGACTCGCCCAAGGTCACCCAGTGAAGCCAAATCCTCAGCCAGAGTCAGGGCCCCGGGTGGTCCTCATGGGCCGACCCCTCCCGCCTCCCCCCTCCCCCCTCCCCCTCCTGCATTGGACTGAACTGTGCTCAGTGCTCTGCTCACCCCACCTTCTCTCTCACTTCCACACCTTTGCACAGGTTGTTCCCCTGGAGAAGGAATCAAAGACATCGGGGGAAAGCTTGCTTGTAAGAATAAAGATTACCCAGACTCCCAAGGTGGGGGTGAAAGCCCTCACTCACCTCCCATGAGCCTTTGTGTCTGCAAGAGCCCCGCCCCACCCACAGTCTTTCCTCTGGTCTCTCTAGAAATAAAACTCTTTCCTTTATCAACTTTGGTTTGTGTAAAAGGTTTGCTGCAGTCTGTGCCTGGGATATATGCCCTTCCCAGTGACTCTTTTTTTACTTGAGGAGAGTTTTTTTTTTTTTTTTCTTTTCTTTTTTTTAAAAATATTTGGTGCCTAACCTGTTAGTTTTCTGTCTCTGAGGTAAGACAGCTGACCAAGCAAGGGACAGGGTTTCATGCTAATGAGAAACACAGTGCCAGTGGGAAAAGTAATAATTAGTCATTTGTTGCTGCTGCCAAGACGGTCACTTAATAGAATGCATGGGTTTTGTCATCATTAAGAAGTTTATAAGAAATTCAGCACACAGACTCTCTTTTTAAAAAAATAATTGCTTGGGACGCCTGGGTGGCTCAGTCATTTAGCATCTGCCTTCGGCTCAGGTCCTGATCCCAGGGTCCTGGGATCGAGCCCTACATTGGGCTCCCTGCTCGGCGGGAAGCCTGCTTCTCCCTCTCCCACTCCCCCTGCTTGTGTTCCCTCTCTCACTGTGTCTCTCTCTCAAATAAATAAATAAAATCTTAAAAAAAAATAAATGCTTTATTGAGATATAATTTATATACCATAAAATTCATGCATTTAAAGTGTACAACTCAATGAGTTTTAGCATATTCACGGAGTTGGGACAGCCATCGTTACAATCAGTTTTGCCTTTTCCTCACCCCTAGAAGAAACCCCATACTTATTAGCAGTTATTACCCATTCCCTCTCAAGCCCTCATCCTGGACAAACACGAATCTATTTTCTATCGCTCTGCGTTTGCCTACTCAGGACATTGCGTATAAATGGAATCATATAATATGGGATCTTTTGTTACTGGCTTTATGTCCCTTAGCCTAATGTTTTCAAGGTTTGCCCATCTTGCCACAGTATTAATACATCATTTTTCACTGCTCAATAACATTTCATTGTATGGACACACCACATTTTGTTTACGATGTACGTTTGAGTTGTTTCCCCTTTTTGGCTAGCATGCATCACGCTGCTCTGAACCTGGTCTTTGCCTGACTTTTTGATGACAGCCATCCTAGTGGATGGGACGTGGTATCCCATTGTGGTTTGGATTTCCATTTCCCTGGTGGTTTTGAGTATCTTTTCACGTGATTGTTGACCATTTGTAAATCTTCTTTGGAGCAATGTTAATTCAGATCTTTTGCCCATTTTTTAATCAGCTTGTCTCCTTATTATTGAGCTGTAAAATTTTTCTATTCTAGATACAAGTCCCTTACCAGATATGCAATTTGCAAGTACTTTCTCCCAATCCAAAGATTGTCTTTTTACTTCCTTGTGTCCTCTGAAGCACAATTTTTTTAACTTTAGTGTTTAATTTATCTTTGTTGTGTTAGTGCTGCTGTGCTTTTACTGTTGTATTTAAGAAAATATTGCCTAATCCAAGGTCATGAAAATTTGCTTCTATATTGTTTTCTTACACTTCTATAGTTTGAGCTCTTCATGGAGGTCTTTGGTTCGTTTTAAGTTAATTTTTATATGTGACGTGAGATAGGGGTCCAACTTCATTCTTTTGCATGTGGATAGCCAGTTGTCCCAGCACCACTGGTGGAAAAGACTGTTCCTTCCATCATTTAACTGTCTTGGCATCCTCGCCAAAACTCAACCAAAATGTGAAGCTCTATCTCTGAAACCTCAGTTTCATTCTATTGATCTATACATCTGTCATTACGCTGGTATCACACTGTGTCAATTGCTGTATAGTTTTGGAGTGGATTGTGAAACTGGGAAGTGTGAGTCCTTTAACTCGTTCTTAATTTTCAAGAGTATTTTGACTGTTCTGGGTTCCTTGAATATAATACGAGTGTTATAAATATATTATCAATTTCTGCAAAGAATCCAGGTGGGATTTTGATAGGGACTGCGTTGAATCTGTAGACCAACTTGCAGAGTATTGCTATCTTAATATTAAGTCTTCTGATCCATGAAGATGGGTTATCTTTTCATTTATTTAGGCCTTCTTTCATTTCTTTCTAAAATGTTTTGTAGTTTTCAGAATACGTGTTTTGGACTTCTGTTAAATTTGTTACTAAGTAGTTTACTCTTTTCAATGCTATCATAAATGGACTTTTTCTTAATTTCATTTTTGGGTCACTTATTGCAAATGCATAGAAATTCAATTAACTTTTGTGTATTGATCTCATATCCTGCATGCTTGTTGTAATCGTTTATTAGGTCTAACAGTTTTATTGTGGATTCCTTAGGATTTTCTACATACAGAATCACATCACCTACAAATAGAGATGGTTTTACTTCTTTTCAAAACTGGATGCCTTTTATTTCTTCACCTACTAACCCTCGCTAGAACCTCTAGAATCCTATAGACATCAGTTAGGTTTACTGGTTTATAGTATTGTTCAGCTCTTCTATTTCCTTGTTGATCTTCTGCCTAGTTCTTTTTTTTTTTTTTTAAGATTTTATTTATTTATTTGAGAGAGAGAGCGTGAGGGTGAGATCACAAGCAGGGAAGAGGGGCAGAGGAAGAAGCAGACTCACCGTTGAGCAAGGGGCTTGACACAGAACTTGATCCCACGACTCCAGGATCATGGCCCAAGCTGAAGCCAGATACTTAACCGACCAAGCCACCCTGGCGTCCCTCTTCTGCCTAGTTCTACCTATTATTGAAAGTGAGGTATTAAAGCCTCCAACTATTACTAATTGTCTGTGTCTCTTTTCAATTGTCAGTTTTTGCTTCATGTATTTTGGGCTCTGCTCTTCAGTGCATTTATGTTCATAATTGTTATATTTTCTGGAGGGACTGACTCTTTTATCACATATACCCCTTTATCTCTAGTAATTTTGGGGGGGTTATTTTAAAATTGGTTTTGGACAGACTTTAAAAAATATATTAGAATTGCAACTTCTCCCACAGGCTCCTGCTGGGTTCTAGGTGAGGAAAACCAGAGGCCTGTTTCAGGCTCTGTCAAATGGTCACTGTCCCCTTTTCCTTCTCCCCTAGGCAATAGTTCCATGCCTCAGTGTCCCTATCCAATGAGAGGATTGGGACTTAGAGCTGCTAAGATTTTCTTGAGCCTTTTTTGGGTTCAGACATTCTGCAACTAATACTAATACCATGTTATTTATTAAATGCTTACTGTATATCTAGCACTTTCAGATGACTCATCCTATTTACATACCTTCCAGTAAAGTAGAAATCATTTTTGTCCTTATTTTATAGCTTATAAAACCAAGGCTGAAAAAGGCTGGAGTATATTTGGAAAGTAGGAATAGGCGTGAAGAAGTAACAAGTATCAGCATCAACCCATCTTCCCAAGACAAACCACTCTTAACCTTTGGAAGTACATTTGTCTAAACTTTCTTCTAGACGTGTATGTATTTTTAGAAAATTGTTTTCACACCACATATACTACCTTCTTTCACTATATAATGTACCAAAAGTATTGAGGGAAGGATTTCCTCACAGTCAGAACTAAAAAAAGAGAAAAGAAGCTGCCTTGTTGGCGGTAAGCACCTCATCAGCGAGAGTGCGTGAGCAAAGCCCTTGGTTCACACAGTGCGACAAGGGCTCTAATGGGGGCTGTTTACAAGCCTGTCTTCTCCTCTGGACTGCGAGGCTGCCCAGGGCTAGGACAAGACTGAGCAATCTCACTTTCCTGTGCCCAGCTCAGAGAAGACGTAGAGACAGTTTGATGAATTGATCAGCATGAGCCAAGGGACTCAGGAAAATGAGAAACAGCTGAGTCTAAAGACCTTCTGGGCTGGATCTCTTCAGGAAACGGACTTGTGACAGAAGCGTCCTGGCCTGGGTTCTACACTCAGGGGGAACTTCCTACCCTTCCCTATCTGTAAAATGGGGATTGGCCCTTCTGGGATGGCTTGGGTGAAACTCCAAGTCTTGTTGACAGATGGACCTTGAAGCCATGAGACTGGGGCTTTGGGGCCATCTCCTGGGGCGAGGGGTCCGGGGGCAACAGCTCTGTGGGAGTCACCAGCCAACCTGCTGGCATCCATGCTGTGTGACGTACTGAGTGCTTTGTTGTGTGGGAGGAAGTCTTGTGTAAGCTGACCTGGAGCGACTCCTCAGTACACCTTACATGGGACCGTGGTTTTCCATTTCTCAGTTGAGGGCATGGAAGCCCAGAGAGAGCTTGTCTAAGGACGCATAGCTGGGATTTGAATCAAGGTCACAGGCCCTGAGTAGACAGGCTGGGATGTTCTGACCAGTGAGGCCTCTGCCCAAGACAGCCTGGGGTGATGTGAGCACTGCCCTGGGAATCCTGAGATCAGATCCACTGCCAAATTACCACATGTCCCCAGTCAATCAGACCATCTTCCTGGGCCTCAGTTTCCCTACTTGCAATGTGGTTAGAGTTATGGGGAGACTACTTGGGGGCAATATGGTTGGAAGCAATATGGTTATATTTCTTGAGCACCTACTATATGACAGTATTGTCCCATTTAATCTGCGGGCCGAGAGAGGACCATTGTTCCATCTGACACAGTAGAACCCCGGACTCTGTGAGGTGACCTGCCTACAGCCCCAGTCAGAGCAATTCTGGAGACACAGGAACCATTGCTGTCAACACTCTGGGCCTCCCCATCTTTTCGAGAGCCGCAAGCTCCGAGCCTCAGTTTCTCCATCAAGAAGAAGAGAACAGCGTGTGCCCATCACATTCCAGGCCTCTCGGGCATGGTGCCACCTAATAAAACCAGGCTCCCTGGAGACAGACGCAGCCCAACGTGCAGCGCCTTGCTTGGCCTGGCAGACAGCCTCACGCAGGGCTCAGTGACCTCACCCTGGGGCTGTCCTCCACCTCCCCCTTTGCTTCCTGGCAGAAGAAGCCCCTGAGCTTCCTTTCTGAGGGATCAGGCTCCAGTCCCCTGCCAGGTATCCCTCAGGTTGCTCCGTGTCTGATGGTGGAGGTGAGACCGATGTGGAGGAAATCTTGGGTGAGGGCCAAGTGCCAAACGTGGGTGAAAATACCAGCTCGATGGGGCGCCTGGGTGTCTCAGTGGGTTAAGCCGCTGCCTTCAGCTCAGGTCATGATCTCAGGGTCCTGGGATCGAGCCCCACATCAGGCTCTCTGCTCAGCGGGAGCCTGCTTCTCCCTCTCTCTCTGCCTGCCTCTCTGCCTACTTGTGATCTCTGTCAAATAAATAAATAAAATCTTAAAAAAGAAAACACAAACAATCAGCTCCCCCAGGCATAGCCCCCAACGCAGATCTCCTGTTCCAATAGAGCTCCCAATCCCTGACATGGTAACTGGGGTTGATTCCCAATCCCAGGAACGCATTGCAACCCGACATCCCAACACCTTGTGGGAGTTGGGGGACAGCAAAGTGCTGGGGCGCAGAGGCTGTCAAGGGCCAAGGGCTTTGCTCAGGAAGACAGGAGCCCGAAGCCTGGCTGGCCCGTGTGTGAGCCTGTGTGAGTCATTTGACCTTTCAGGTCGTTAGTCTTCTCATCTGTAAAATGGGGATGATAATGGGCCCTGCCCTGCAGGGCTGAGTGAAGGTTAAATGACCCCTTGTGTAGAGCACTCACAATGCCTGGCCCAGGGGGAGTGGGAGCCATTAGTGGAACCCCTGGACCAGTGTTCCCAGCCCTCCCTGCGTGTACCAGAGCCTCTAGGGAGACTTTCCCACACAGAAGCCCTGCCCTCCCTCAGAGAGCTGATTCCACTGCTCAGAGGTGGGGTCCGGGTGGGGAGGTGTGGAAACTCCCAGATGATTCCAATATGTTGTCAATGGGGGAGCAGATGGTTCTGCTTCAAGCCACGCATCCTGCGCGTGGGTAAACTTTCCTTCCCTGGGATTTAATCTCTCATACATCCCAACCTTCCCTCACTGCCCTCACCCTCGGGGCCAGTCTGAACTCTTGAGCCTTGGTTTCCCCATCTGTGAGGGGAAATGTTGGCGAGATGCTGTCCCACCTGTGGCCTGGCCGCCTTCCAGACTCCAAAGGCCGACAGAAGCTCGTGTGCTCCAGCCTGCAGCTCTGGGGCACATGGCTCTTTCCCTGCAGCCTCCAGACAAGGTTTGGTTTCTCAATACAGAGGCCCTAGTCAGGGAAACATGAGAACAGAGGCCCCCATCATGGCTGCCCCTTCCTGCTGTCCTGGGCTGCCTGGGTGTGAGGTCTGCCAGCCCCAAACCTCTGAGAAAATATTTAGGCAGTAACCCAAGCCTCGGCCACCTGCTTTCCCTGCAAACGTGCAATTAATCACCTGGACAGACACTGCCCTGAGTCCAGCCTCAGGAATGATGCTGGGGTGGCAGGCCCCTCACTGCTTGGGTAGGCAGGAGACAGCTGCTATCTCAGGTTGGGCCTGAGAAGTGTGTGGAGGGTGTGCAGTCCAGCTCTTGGCCCAGGAACAGGACTGCTTCATAGCTTCCTGTCCACTCTTGCTTGCACACCCCCAAGGATGGGAATCTCACTTCATCCTAAAATAGTCCATTCTGCTTTAAAGGGCTTTGCCTTTTAGGAATCTGAGATTTGACCCCATCCCACCCTCTGGGGTCCCAGCCTATTCGGGGGTCTCCCAGGATAGTCAGCTCCCTCTTTCCGGGCACTCTGCAGAGTCGTGGGGGTGTCTTCAGAGTTCCCCGCGTCTCTTGTACTCTGAGCCACACTTCCAGCACCTGTGGCCAGCTTCAGGTGTGAGGTGAGGGGACTTCTCCCTGTCCTGGCTCGTGTTCTGCAGACACTCTAATTGGTCAGTGGCAAGTTAATCTAGAGAACCAACTGTGTGCCAGGCCCTGTACTGGGCTCTGGGGACACAAAGCCTCCCAAATGGCCGCTGCTGTGACAAGACAGGCCTACAGTAGAGGCGAATTTGGGCTCCAGACCCTCCTCCAGGGCCCTAGTCTGAATTTGCCTTCTGTATCCATCTAGGCTGCCAGACAAGCAAGGAAATCCCAGCTTGGCCACACTGGGATTGGGTCCATTTTTCTTTTCTGGAAAATGTCAAACATCCACAAAAGTGTAGATTATTATAACCAGCCCTGGAGAAGAGTATAATGGGCCCATTCTCCAGCTTCAACCTTTTCCACTTGAGGCAAAGCCTGTTTCCATCCCCTTCATGTCCCCACCTCCTCCAAATGATCCTGAAACCGGGCTGGCCCTGTTCCTTGCTCTGACCAAACCCAGCCCCACATCCCATGCTCCCCCAGCCCTGTGGGAGCTCAGGCAGTCCCCACCCTCCTGCAGACACCCGGCACGTCTCCTGGTGGAAAGGCCTGGCACGAGGCTTACTGGAGGCCCGCTGCCTCCCCAGCCCCTTGCTGGACCTTCTGCAGAGCCCGCTGCGCCATGGGCCTGGGGCCCCTGGGAGTAAACTGAAGAGTTTTGGCTCAGAGGCCAAAGCCTTTCCTTCCTGGTTCACGCCCCGTTTTCATTTCCCTCAAGAGACACGATCACTTAGAAACCTATAAATCCCTGGCAGGGCTGATGGCCCAGGCGAGTATATAAATCAGGACTTGGAAAAGCCGAACTGTTCCCGCGGGCTGGCAGAGAAGGGAGTGCGCCAAATCTCCACGGGCCGCTCCCCACAACCCAAGTCGGTAGGGCCCTGGGGCCCAGTGCTGGGGCCACAGACCAGCTCTGGAATGCCAGCTCTGCCCTCACTCTCTGGGACTCAGTTCTTAACTCTGCAAAATGGGCTAATGACCCTCACCTTGCGGAGTGTCCTGACAACGTCGGTTCTGGCTGAGCAGGAAGGCAAAGGGATGTGGTGGGCATCCAGGTGGGCTGGCAGGATGGGCTGGGCAGAGGCCAGCTGGGGACCTGGAGGCCTGAGTTCTCCACTGCTGGCCACCGTCCTGCTCTGTAAACTGTGGACACGTCATACTCTTGGGACCAGTCTTCTCATTCAGAAAATGAGGGGCTGGACGGGGCGGTGAGCTCACGAATACGTGTTGTGGCCCTGATCTGCACGAGCTTCTGCACAGACAGGTCCCAGGTCCCTTGCTCCTGGCTCTCACGCCCCACGGATATATTCGACAAACAAGTACTGAGCGCCTGCTGTGTGCTGCAGGGGCCGAGCAGCCCACCTTGAGGAGGGCAGAGCAGGACCCACCTCCTGAGCTTCCAGGGGGAGCCTCGCCCGCTCCCTTCACAGCAGCGGGCAGAGGGCCGTCCCAATGGCGCACCCCACTCCTCCCCTTGCCCAGTGCCCTGTTCTCCATGTGCCCTGGGTTTCTCCATCTGTGGGGAAGGGGCAAAGAACCTCTTAGTTCTAATGGTCTGGATCATGGGGACCCCAAGAGCTAGCAGCAACTCTGGAGTCAGAGGGAGTCCAGGCAGATCCTGTGATGGGGAATCCCTGTGCCCACAATCAAGGGACCCTGGGCCTGACCAGGAAGGGCAGAAGGGCAGTTCCTGATACCCACCATCCCCAAAGACCTCTGGCAGGTGGTTGAGGAAGGGGTCAAGTGACCTGAGGCCTTTGCACCAAGGGCCTTTCCCACCAGCACTCTCCTGGGACGCACTTTTTGGGTCCTCTCCCCCAGGCACTAGGGCTCTATGTTGCCTTAGCCATAGACAGTGAAGCAAGAGTCATCGAGGAGGGGGAAAGGCAGGGAGAATGGGGCACAGAAGAAAGACTGGCAGTTTAAAGAAGGCAGGAGAAAGAAGAAAAAGAGACACAGGGGGTGAACTGGGAGGGGCAGGGGAAGGGGAAAGGAGAGAAACGGGGTGGGGGGACAAAAGGGCTCAGTAGAGACAGGGAGTTGGAAGGTACAGGGGCAAAGAGCTGCTGGGGACCAGGGGGAGCAGTGAGGGACAGCAGAGAGGGACAGGGGACAATGGAAGACAGAGGGACGGGAAGAGACAGAAGACAGGGACAGGGGGATGAAGGACAGGGAGAGGAAGAGATGGAAGACAGAGGGCCCCTGATGGAGACCATAATGGGGCAGAGTTGGACAAAGGGCAGGGCAGCAGGGGCTGCCCGGAGTGGCTGGGCTGGAAGGGCAGTGCGCTCACCTGGCTGACCAGGGCAGCTTATACCCTGGGTCCCGCTTTGGGGGCTCTTGGGCAGACTCAGCTCCATTGCCCTACAGACCCCACAGGGCCCCAGGTGGTGGTCCATCCCCCAGAGCCACTCCAGGTACGAGATACTAACCACTTCCACCTGACCCGAAACCCCTGTGTGTTTGGGGGGTGGGGGTGGGCAGTAAGCACCCTGCCCTGTGACGGCAGCACAGTCCCGGCCGCAGGCCCTGGCACTTGATCAGAGCTCAGGAGGGGCCATGGTTCTCAGTGTTTCCTAAATAAGGGACGAAGAAAGCATGGCCAGGAAGGGAGTTCGGTCCCGTCTCTTGGCGGATCCTGCCCCAGGGGCCCAGCCGCTGCCGTGCTCCCTAGACTAGGATGGAGACCTGCTGGCGTCTGGGAGGCGGGAGGCCTCCGGGTGCCAAGAGGAGGAGCAGAGGCTCAGCGGAGACCGCAGCAGGGGAAGGGGGAAGTCACATCTACAGCTCAGGGTCAGGATGAAAGCTGCTATGACTGAGTCCCTACTGTGTGCCGGGCCTTTGTCTCCAGCTCGCTCATCTGTCTTTTCTCTTTCTCTTTTGTTTCTTTTTGCCTTTGTCCCCCTCTCTCCCTCTCTCAGAAACTAAATGGGATCCAACTGCCAGCTCCTTGTGTGTTCTGCTCACGGCGCAGCCCTTTCATTATTAATAGAAATATGTCCTCATTGTACAGCTTAATTCTGCTTATCTGGAGTGGATTAAGTGCTTACAATGACATGCAGTATTGATTCTGGAGCATCTCTGTTAAAGGAATTTTGCCACGACCTAATTAGTTCCATAAAACCAGTGGAGGATGGGACTACGGGGCCAGGAGCTCCTGGGAGTCAGGAGCCCTGGGTCCTCATCCCAAATGCCCATGTGCTGTGTGGCATTAGGTCAGAATCTCCCCACTGGAGGCCAGGACTGGGCCTGTTCTGGGAGCAGGAAGAGGGAGCCAGGTTGCCCCGGGTCCTTAGGGCTGGACATGCCGTGGGTGAGAGCGTATGTTCTGGAGCCCCATCCCCAGGTTTGAATCCCTGCTCTACCACCCTCTGGCTGTTTCAGGCCCCCCTGTCTCTGCATCTGTAAAATGGGGTCACTGTCAGGCTCTGGAAGGGAACAGATGGGCCTCTGAGTGGAGCAGGCAACGAGAGTTTAAGGAAAGGGCCACGTACAACAGTATGGATGGCTGGCAGATCGACGAGGGACAGTGCGGTGCCCTGACTTTCCTAAGAGTGGGAGCGGTTTCAGCCTCCAGCCCAGGCCTGAAGAGGGAGGGCAGGGGGTCACTGCTGTGACCGGCACATTTTGGGGGGGGGGTCACTTGGTTGGAGCTGGGGTCTTGAATGAAGACAGAACCTGCCCAGGGACCCTTGCTCTCCCTCTTCCTTCCCATGCTGGGCTCCTCACTGGCTAGAAACAGCTGGGAGGCAGAGGCAAGGGAGCCCCAGACACGTTCCCCACAGGTTGGCCTGGACACAGAGCAGGACGCATGCCCTCCCTAGGTTGCAGGGGGAGACCGGGCACGTATACAGGTGGCAGCCTTAGTCCTGTCACCGCTTGGCTGGGTGGCTTCTCTGAACCTCAGCTTCCTTCTCTATAAAGAAGGGATTGGGGGCGCTTGGGTGGTGTCGTTAGTTAAGCATCCGACTATTGGTTTCAGCTCAGGTTGTGATCTTGGGGTTGTGGAATCCAGTCCTGCGTCGGGCTCCGCCCTCTGTGTGGAGTCGGCTTAAGACGCTCTCTGTGCCTCCCCCACCCAGCACTCTCTAAAATACATAAACCATTAAAAAAAAAAAATAAGGATTGACTAGATCTTTCCACCTTGCTTTCCCTCCCTGCCCCAGTCTTTGAACTGGGTTTGACTCCTGACTGCTCTGCCTCAGGCCAGGACGCGCCTCCGCAGAGCCGCCCGAGGAGAGCCCGGCACACAGTAGGTCTGCAATACCCGCGACTTCCCTTATCTCATTTCACTTTGGCAATGCCGAGGGAGAAACTTTCCTGGAGGACTTTTTTTTTTTTTTTTTAACCAGGTGACCTTCAGGGTGACGTGGTGAGATGCAGGACTCAGGACACTGTCCAGGCCTAGATGAAGGGGAGGGAGCCAGGCAGGGGAGGACAGCAACCCCGAGTGAGCCTCGGTGCCCTCAGAACTGGTCTCCTTCCCCTTCTCAGACGGCGTGGAGTAGGCTGGGGGTCTGCGTCCAGGCGGGGATGCGGTCTGTAGCCTGACCCCCATCTTCGGGAGGCTGTTTGGACTCGGTCCTGCCGCCCCAGGCCTTCCCTCTGACCCAAAGCCAGAGCCAGCAAGAAAGCGCGTTCCAGCGGCTGAGAAGTCAGCTCAGAGAGCAAATGTCTAGGCCAGCTGATCTGGGTCCCAGTTTGAGCCTTAGCCTTGGTCTGCTCACCTGCCTTGCGGCGTGGTTCTGGGACCAGCAGGCGGTGCGGGGCCGTGTGAGGTGGCCCCCCTGCCCGTGCCTTCGAGCCGGCTCCCTTACACACCCCTCCACCCTGCCGCCTGCCCCAGCCTTGACGCCCCCTTGCGGCCACAACCAGGCCCCCACGTCTTGTTTCCAGTTTTTAATGTTTTTCTTGTAAAAACCCAAAATATAAAACTGGAAGGGGAATGGAAAACAAGTTCTGTACATTTTATATACACGAGGTCTGTGATTTCAAAACCGTTGGGGAGAGAAAAGGAAAACACAGGCAAGGGAATGTTGCAGCTCACGGATCCTGATGGGCACCCCCGCGCTGCCAGCTCGGGCTCAGGCCAGCGCTCCTGGCCAGTGCTGGCGGCCACCGCAGCCTGGCACCCTGAGTCTGTGGGGAGCTGCGGCCTGCTGGCTCAGGCTGGGTGTCCAGAGGGTAGGGACAGACGGCCAGTAGGCAAAGCAGTATCTGCCATAGAGGGGGCAGGGGCAGGCAGGGCCTTCCTTCAGGTGTCCGTGTAGATGGACGGGATGTGACTCAGGCAGTGGTCAAAGGCCCCGTTGGGGAAGAAGCTGCAGTCCTCGGGGCCACTGGACGCCATGTCTTCGGATGGCTGTGGTGGCAGGGCCTCGTAGCCTGTGGGTACAGTGGGGAACAGGGTCCGGACTGGAGAATGCAGGGGCTCTGCCTCATCGTCTTTTCTCAGCCCCCTCACCCCATCCTACTGCCCAGGGTCCCTCTCATAGTGTCTTCCCCAGGGCCTGCTCTGAGGCTTTACTCTTCCAGAAAAGGGAGCCGGTGGGTGGGAGGAGGCGCTCTAAGCCTAGCACTCCCCCAAGGGGCCCAGGCAGCGGGACAGACAGATGGCTGGCGTGGGGCAGTCCGTCACCCAGTGCTGGACTATAGGGCAGAATGCGGGGAAGAGAGGGAGGGCTATCACAGTTCTTGCCCTTGGGGGCTTGTCCCCTCCTGGCGGAGGGAACCCAGCCCATCCCACCCTTTCAGGTTCCTTCACCAGACACAAGAAACCCAAAGAAGGAGATGAGCACTTACTGGGTTCTTACTGAGGGCTCTTGAAGTCTTAGCTCACTTAAGCCTCTCAACAATCCTGTGAGGTAGGAGTCACTATCCCATTTTACAGCTAAGAAGACAGGTTCAGAGAGACCAAGACACTTGCCTAAGGCCAACTGCTTGTCAGTGGGGGAACTGGGATTTGAACCCAGATCCATCTGGCCCCAAGACACCGGTTCTCCCACTGGACGTGCTGTCTGAGTGGGGTCACTGCTCAAAGGCCCTCAACCTGGAGGGTCTTACCCAGTCCCTGCCCAAAGAGCCGGGTCCCTGAGCTGCTGTCACAGATTTCTATAGCCTAACATAGACAGGCCTCAGTCTTTCCATCTGTGCAGTGGGATTAATCTGAATTACTCCTGGGGCCCCACAGCGCCACTCTGTGAGTCTGGATCAATCCATGTCTATTCTCAGCTTGTGGGTCCTGGGATGGGCCCTGAATGCTGGGCTGCCACCTAGATAGCCGGGGAGAAAGGAGGCCACAAGAATCCACTATGTTGGTGTGGGGCACGGAAGCTGCCTCTTGCCTGTCCTCGTTCTTTGTTCCTGCTACTAAGCCCAGAAACCCCACCACGGGCTGCATGGAGCAGGGGAAGGATGAAGGGTGAGAGCCGGTAGTGCTGGGATTGGGGCCAGTGCCTCATCACACACCAACCCATATGTGTGCAAAGAGGAGACATGCATCCCCCACCCCCCGCGTGCACCCTGGGAGAGGGTACACGTCTGCCTATGATGCACAGAGGTGACACGCCCCCATCCCCAGACACGCTTACAGCATGCTTGAATGCAGTCTGTGTGCACAGATAGGAGTCCTGGGATGGGAACAGGGCAACGCAGTGTATGGACAGATGGGAATAAAGGGTAGGGAGCGCGCGTGTGTACACAGCGTGTGTACACATCAGCAAGAGTGTGACATCTGCACATGTGTGCAGACAGGAGCACCTGTGCCCTGTGAGCTCCTTAAACATGCAGGGGGGCTTGTAATGCTTGGAACCTGCTTGTATGGGCCCTACGATATGCACAGGCACCACGGACACTCACCACAAATGTGCGAAGAAAGAAGACACCACAGACAGGAGAGCACGTGTGCGAACGGGAACACAGGGACCCACGTGCAGATGGACCCACAGGCTTCTGGGTGCTCATCTATGGCCTTCTTGTTATCCCTATGTCCTTAACCCTCTACCCCCAGCTGCACACACTCAGAGCTGCCCAAGGGGCCTCTGGCCTGGGGCCTCAGGCTCCCCTTTGTCTGAGACCCCCATCCTGCCCACGCTTATAGCTTCCTTATAGCTGGCTGCGGGCCTGGAGGCTGACTTGGGGTGGGGCTTGGCTTGAGGAACTCCGGGAGGGTCAGCTCCAGCCCTCAGATGCCCCTGCTCTGATCAGCTCGGCCCTGCTGGTCTGAGCCCATCCACCCTGGCCCGTCACTGGCTTTCTCCACTGCAGCGGGACCCTTACTTGCAGAAAGCCCAGGGCTCCATGGGGAGGACACAGATGCCACACAAGGTACAAGCACAACCTCTAGGCTCTGTCCTCTCCTAGTAGTGTGGCCACTCCAGCCTCGTTTCATCTGTTCAACGGAGATCCGTCTTTGTCTCTTTCCCTGTTGTACCCCCAGGGTCTACAGCTGTGCCTGGCATGCAGTAGGTGCTCAGTAAATAGTTAAAGGGCAATATCAGCTGGACTGTAAGCTCCCTGATTCTTCTCTGTCTTCAGAAACCTGCCGTTCAGAAACGTAGCAGCTGTGACAACGTGGGAGGAACACTGATCTGGAGACAGACAGGATGCCAATCCCAATTCTGTGGGGTTCTGGGACCTCTGGGAGCCTCGATTTCTCCTTCCACCAAGTGGGGAAGACTCTGCCGCTTCGGGCCATCCCAGGGCTTCAGGACAATGTGCATAAGCGCCCAGCCCAGGGTCGGGCCGTGGTAGGCAGCCAGGGAAGGGAGGCAGGCAGGTGGGGCTTACCGGTGGCAGGTAAAGTTGCATTGAGACCGTGGTAGCTATTGGGCCGCAGCGGGTTGAAACCGTGGGCTTCCCCGGCCAGACCGTCCCCGCTGGGTGCTGGCTCAGCTGTCCGGTAGCAGTCGCCGTAGGGGAAGCAATTCTGGATGGAGTGGAAGGTGCCCTGGTACCCTGCAAAGGGAGGCAGCAGGGGCTGCGTTAGCGAAGGATGAGTGCCCGGGGGTGAGGGGGGCTGTCTCTCCTGTGCTGTGCACTCTCCCATATCGCCTTGTCCCTCCACACTGGGTGTGAAGGAGAGAACAGAGCTCCAGGGGGAGAAGGTGCCAGTGGTCCTGGGCCCCTTTCCCAGCTCTGCCGGCCGCTGGAAGGGGAGGGTAAGGTGGCCTCATGTGGTGGCCCCTGACTGGAGTCATTTGTGGCTGAAGCAGCGCTCTGAGGGAAGGGACTGTTGGCCCTCCAACCCTACCTCCCGAGACGCCTGCTCACTGTCCTTCCTCCAAGCAGCAGGCTGTTCCCACCCAGTCAGTGCCAATGCTGTTCCCGTCAATGCCTTGTCAATGGAACAAACTCTTCCCCACCCCTCCAATGGACTTTCCTCAAGGAAGTGCCCCCGACTAGGTGTGTTGGGTCACTTGACTCCTGGCTTCTCCCACAGTGACCCTCAGTGCCCTCCCTCATTCTGATGCCCCACTGTCTCCCCCATCAGTGCCCCATTCCCCTCGGGCACCCTGAGCAGAAGTCAGTGGGTATCTATGGAGAGAGGCCCCCAGCCAGAGCTTACCTTGTGGACTGGGCAGAGGTGGGGGTGGAGGGCTCTGGAAAGGTGGGTAGGGTGGCTTGCTGGAGAGTGTGGGGAAGGGCTGGACCCCTGGAGAATGGCTCTGAGAGGATGGTGGCAGCGGTGGTGGCCCGAGCCCCTTCAGTGGGCTGACCATAGGGGAGAGGAGGCCGGGTCCCAACCTGGAGAGAACAGAGGCAGTCATCAGCAGGATAGGCTCTGGGAGCCAGGGGGCCAAAGGCATGGCTGCTGCTGCTTGCTTCCCTCCAGCCATGAGGAGCTCGCTACCTGATCTGCTCTTATATAAGACACTGCAGTTAGAAGAGGAAGCTTTTTCTCCGGATTATGTTCAAACTGGAATTAAATTTGAAAGTCGTCTAAGCTTGAAAGTCCAAAGGGATCGGTAAAGAAGAACTTCTATCTGGTATTTAGGACTGGCAATCAGCAAGGAACACTGGTTATCAGAACGACCTCTGGAGTTGATAGAACTGTTTAAAACCCCATCTGCTCTCACTGGCTGTGACTTCAGCAAGATGCTTAATGTCTCTGAGCTGTGTGCTGCTCCCAGGGTTGCTGAGTCTCCAGCTGGGACACTGGGATTCTCGTGACCTGCGTGAAGCACCAACCACCCCCACAGGACCATGCTGCTCTCACTCTGCACTTGTGCTCTGGCCACCGGGAGGACAAGCACCAGAAGAGCTGCCCTGACAGCCCCACAGCACTAACAGTCACCACCCACTGAGTCCCCACCTCACCTCAGGCCCTGGGAGAGATGTTCTTGTGTCCGTCTCACACATCAAAACAGCAAGGTTCAGAGACGCGGCTTACCAGGTTAGTCCTGGCCACACTGACCTCACGGGTTAGGATGAGGGTAAAATTAAGTAAGTCAAAGTGGACATAGCACCCAACATGATGTCACATGTATTCTTAGCCACTCCATGAACCAGCATTATTATTATAAAGATGTAGGAAAAGAAAACAAGCAGGTAGTTCTGATGTTGGGCTTTCTTTCCCCACACAGTGTGCTTTCAGGGACCTTCTGTCTCCATCCTTGCACTTGCACACCTCCTGTGATGGGGGGCTCACCACCTCTATTCATACAGAGCCTGAGGTAAGGCAGACCTGAGCCTGTGCTCTCTGGAAGCTCACTGTCTGGAATAAGGTCATGGCAGTTGAGAGCTGTTCTGTCACCCTGACCGCAGTGGAGCCCAGGCAGGTTATCTAACTAGATGGCATGTCCATACAGCCTGGGGTCTTTCCTCATGGTGCTCTCTACGCCTCTAGGGTCTGCTTACAGGAACCAACCTGGCCCTGGGGCCAGATGGACTTGGGGGCTCTGGGGACCAGCCTGTAAAGCCCTTACGTGCATTGCGGGAAGAGGCGGGGGAGCTCAGTGTCCACTCTCTGATTAGCCTTGTGGATCTGTTGGACCAGCCACATTCAAATATACTACAAGTCCAATGTCTCGGCTAAGGTGACCGTTATAGGCCAGAAACACTACCCTTGCCTACCCTCTAAACATGACGCATTAGTGGGACAGATCAGCCCCTTTCTCTGAAGGAAGCAAGGCTATCCTGAAATGGAGAAAGATTTAGGGAGAGGCCAGTGGGCCCCAGGTCTGTAGCCCTGCTGGGTCCCCCCACCTGCTCCCTCCAGCCTGGGCACCCTCTGCTCACTGCCATCATTCGATGTCTGGAACCCTACCGCTGTGAGTGTGCTGAAGGTGACAAGGGGGGCCTCTGTGCTGGGCCCCTGGTTCCCGGCCCCCCATCTCAGGTACCTCCTCAGCGTCAAGTTGACGAACTGAATCCTCATCAAGGCCCCATGACCTTCTTATCATACTCATGACTATTTTTAGGCTCCTCTCACAGAGCCGTCACGTGGGAGAGGGTCTACTGCTGCGGTCTATATGCCGTGGCAGGCTGTGTGTAAGCCGTGTGTCCTCACAGCAGGTTCCCTGGCTGAGGCTGGGCTGAGGTGTGGCCCGCAGGGAGGCTGCGGGGTGGCCCGTAGGGGACCTACCCCTCTTCAGGCCCACTGCATGGTGCCCACCTGCCTCATGCTCGGCCCAAGCGTGCACGCACACCAGCCCTTCCCTGACTTCTTGCCGGTCCCCTGCCCTGGAAGCTCCTGCGGGAGGGCTGGGCCTCGCCTCTCAGGGGCGCCGTGCTCAGCCCTGGGCCGGGACGCCGCAAACAGCTGATAAACACTAACCAACGGGTTTTTTTAATCGCTCAGCTACAAAACCCAGAGATTAACAGCACTGCAGAATTAAGGAGAACCAGATCTGAAGGAGGAAAAAAAAAAAAACATGCATTCTCAAAGTTTGTTTTTCCTGTCTCAAACCTGCCATAAATTCCCATTTGCCACCTTCCCAGCCAGTGAAATTAAACAGAACACGACTCTCTCCATGGCCGACACGGAGGTTGAGGTCACGCTGCTCTACCTGAACTCTTTAAAAGGAAAGAAGATCATCTGGAGCTCCTCTTCTGAGTCATGCAAATGATTCCTAAATCAAATATTTTTGCTTCAATTGGAACCTATAAAAATTAATATAAAACCTCACTGGCTTGGCAGACTGAGGGCTTCATACCTCGTATGGGGCTGGGGGGGGGGGAACCGCCCTTTCGGCGTCTTCTCCGAGCCAGGGTAAATAAATTTGGTCATGAAGTCAGGCCCTCTTAAGCATATTTTTGAGTGAATCAGATAATTCTGTCAAACTCTTTAAACGTCCCAGCAAACCACCAGGGAGCCGCGAGTGGCCTTCCCTGTTGACTTTGGCAGGAAGGGGAGGCTGAAGGCCTTTCCCTCCGCCTTGCCACTCTTCTCAGGGGCTGAAAAAAGAAACCCATTCGAGCTGGGCCTGGGCCTGCTGTCAGGCTTGAGGGCCCTCCTCTCCCGCAGCCCAGCGAGGGAGCCTGGGTGTCCGGCTGGTTGGGACGACTCAAGCCCTCGCTCCCGCAGGCACGGGCGCTTGGACAGTGGGCTGGGCCGTCCTGGTCTTGTCATCACTCTGCCACTCGCCATAGGAATCCATGACGGGCACTTACACGCAGGCGGCAGGCAGGTGATGAATGAGGCAGAGCAGAGGGCCCGGGCCCGAGCGGGGAGAGGCCTCTGTGGTTTATTTTAGTTTGGTTGGAGACATTTTGGGGGCTGGCGTGTGGGTGAGCAGGTGGCCCGAGTTGGTGGGCGGGTGGGTAAAGGGGCCCGGGGTCCGTGGAACCGGCACCGGAGGCCACATACAAAACCAGCAGGTGTCGTGTCTGCTGTGGCAGCTCCTCACCGTGTTCCTAAAGGAGAAGATTTTAATACCCATTTTATAGAGGAGGAAACTGAGGCTCAGGGAGGCCTGATTCTCTGGGTCCCCTCTGGCTCCCCCTCAGGCTGCCTCTTCGTGGCTCTCCACGCACGCACCCCACCCAGTCTTCCCTGGTCCATGAACGGCACTTCTGCCTCCCCAGGGGCCCATCCCGGGGGCTCCTCTCCCCGCCCAGCTGCATTTCCTCGAGGCCGGCTGATTCTCTGATGCCTCCTGGTGTCCCCCCTCTCCACCCAGCAGCCCTGGCTCAGGCCGCCACCCTCCCACATTCGATGCTGCCTCTGGAAACCAGCCCTACGCTGTGGGCCACGCCATCCTCCCCAAACTGACCACATCACTGCCTGGATCCCTTCGGATATAGCCCCGCCACAGGCCGTGTGATCTGGCCCTGGCGGATCCCTCCTGAGCTTGTCACCCTACACAAAGGTGCATGTTTCCCAGAACATGGCAAGGCTTCAATGCTTTACCATGTCTGCACTCCCACTGCTCCTTCCTCCCAATCTCTCTACTCGGGCAACTGCTGCTTAACCGTGGAGGCCCAGCCTAGCACCACCTCCAGGAAGCCTTCCCTGCATTGTCCTCCACTGCACTGGGCTCTCCTCTGGGCTTCCACAGCCCCTTCTGCTTCTTCCCTCAGAGCCCTTGTCCTGCGTGGTCAGTCCCTGCGGGTCTGTGTCCCCTCCTCATGGTGAGCTTCTCCAGGGCTGGGGTCATCGGTCGCTTGAGTATGGGGTCCAGGGCCGGCCCCCTTCAGGGTCTCAGTAACTGGACGCTGACTGAATGGATGAGTGAGTAGCAGAAGGAGCCTAGTTTGGAGCCCTGGACAGCAAATTTGGTGATGAAGCCAGGCTGGCCCCAGGCACAGGCAGGCCAATGCCAAGGCTAAGGCTGTGGCCTTGGGGAGGAAGGGCAGAGGAGGAAGGTACTGAGGCCAGGCCTTGGGGGTCAAGTTTGATCAAGTCCTGCTAGTGATAAGTGAAAGTGGCAGGGAGGGGAGGCTGTGGGGCTATGTGACCTCCCTCCGCACATTTGCAAGGAAAACAGATTTTGGCAGCACCAGGGGCCAGCAATTAGCACATTTACCATTTTCAGCCAATTAAGTGGCCACAATGGGAACCACATTGAATACAGAAAGAGGCCACTCCTCCTTGCAGTGATCCTGCATGACGGGCCCCTGGACAAACCCCGAGGGCGGGGCAGTGACCACAGCTGCTGTGGCCAGAAGTGGCAGCGAGCCAGACGAGCACCTCTGGAGTGGGCAGCAGGCAGCCTGCTCGCCAAACATGTGGTGTGAGCCAAAGAGAAGCCGGAGTGAGGCTCCTGAGGAGGCCCGGTCAGGCAGTCCAGGGTGCAGGGCAGGGCACAGTGTCTTCAACAGCTGCCCTTGCAGGAGTGGGGGGAGAGGAGGAGTGCACATGACGAGGAGTCAGGAAGTCCATGTGCCAACACCCTCTGCCTGGTGCGTGGCCGCGAGGCGCCAATGAGACTATGCACAGGTGTCAGTCCAGGATATGGTACACAGTAAGCGCCGCATAAATGCTGACAGTTTGCATTATCAGTGATAACCCCAGAGTGTGCAGGACGCCTCCCCTCACCTGCTGCCTGTGCAGGTGTCTGCTTGTGGTCCCGGAGGACCGGCTTGCTGTACGTACCCGTCCCTGGTGCTCTCAGCCGTGGGGAGAGGGGACAGATGGTGGTGGGAACTGGTGCTGGCATCCAGTGGGTGGTGCCTGGAAGGGACCTCGTGCATGGGGGGCAGGATGCCCGATGAGAGCCCGTTATGGGGGGTGACAGAGCCAGGATACATGCCTGCAGGGAAGCAAACAATTACCACTGGGCTTCGGCTGTTCCCTAGAGATGGTTGTGAACCACCCAGGAGTTGTGTGTCTGCTGTCAGAAAGAGACAGACACGAAGTGAAACCATCATGGTCGTATTAACAGGAGGTCGAGGGCCCAAACAAGGAGGGGATGTCCCTGCTCTACTGTTCGTGCCCTGGCTACAGGGCTGTATATGGGGCTGAGGCTGTCCTGAAAGCAGCAGAGGACTGAGAAGAGGCTGTCAGAGGCATCAGCAAGCCAGGCTGTGTGTGTGTGTGCACACATGCTTGCATTTTTTTAGGGTGGGGGGTTGTATGGAGCATGCTGCCTCAAGTCTCTAGAGCTGTTCTATGTAGCCCTAGAAGCAGACAGGGATCCTGGAATGGAGAGAAGCCTAAGAGAGACTCAGGGCTTGGCCATACTTCTCACAGGCAGACCTGATGTAGAGTAAGGGGCTGCCTTTGGAGGAAATGAATTCCCTGTCTCCAGAGACATGCAAGCACAGCCTGGATGTCCACCATGAGGGGTCCTAAAGACATGATAAGATTGTGCTCGCTGGATGGCAGGCTGGCCTAGGAGACCTATGAGAAGGGATGTCACAGACGGTTGTACAGGCTGTACACAACACAAGGGTCCCGACGGAGGAGAGGTGGCAGCCATACTCTCATCTATGATTCTAAACCTCTAGAAGATGCCTGCAAGGTGGTACCACCTTCTACCATCTGTTACTCCTAAGGGTCTTACTCTTGTTAAGAAGACAGGTGGGGAATGAATCAATGGAGGACATTAGGTCATAGTTGTTATTACAGGGGTCTAATGGAGTGTCTGGGAGTAGTGACTGAGGCTAGTGCTTCCCAAATGCCTTCACCGAGGAACCCCAATTAGAAGGGAGAATGGACCCCAACTCTGGGACTAGAGCCTCAGGGGGACCCAGCAGAGGTGGTAAGTTTTTCCTCTATTTTATCTGAAGAAAATGGGACCAATTTTGTTCCCCTTTTAAAATCTGGCCACATTTATTTGACTTTTATGACACTGACATCATTTTCCTAGAAATTAAGTCATTATATTGATGGCCCGGGCCAACTCTGGGGCTCGGGGCCACACCCGAGCTCTGATGCAGGGTTCTCGCTGGTCAGTCCGAGCTCGCCTGGGTGAGCTGCTACAGTATGAACAGCATCCGGTCACCGTGGGTCCAGACCCAACACTCTCTACCACGAGGACCATCCGAGCACACAGCACACTCTTTTCGTGGATGGAGTCAAAAAGGAACTTTTACATTCTCCAGAAGCTGGGGGGTTCCAAGGCTAGCCCATCCCAGGTTGGCCCCTTTCACCCAGGCCTGCAGCTCAGGAAGCTACCACCAGGCACTGAACAGGCCAGGGGAGGCTCCCTCCCTGAACTGCAGCGAATCAGGCCTCCAAGAAAGCCCACTTAAAGCCAGGCCAAGGAACTGGCCTGGGGTTCTAGCTCAGGCTATGTCTGAGATGTCCACGTAGGGGCCTGTGGGCCAGGCCTCACTGTGGGCTGGCTGTGAGACCCCAGGGCTCTGAATGGGCTCTTGGGGGCCCTCTGCCTCTCAGCTCCAGGCCTTACCTCTTCCCATCGTGGGAACCTCTGGTCCCAAGGGCAGCCCCACCATCCATCCACCACACGTCCCTCCCCAGCTCGGTCAGGAAGGCACTGGAGGGAATTTCTGGGGATAGAGCCTGGCTCGGCACTGCTCCTGGCTTGCTCCGCTCACCGCTCTCCTGAGCATCTAACCTGCCATCTTGAACCAATTTGGAAGCCTGACAGCTAGGAAGGTCTAGAATCCTGATAAATCCTGCTCTCTCTCCCTCAGCCGTGCTGACCTCATGCTTTTCATATCCTCGCTGCCCATCACATTACCCTGAGTCTGCTAAAGGAGCCTGCCAGATAAGCTCCTGAGGGTTTCCTGTGAAGAGAGCTGGGCCTTCCCGATGAGAGACAAGCTCTTGGGAGTTTACTATCGTTAGACAACGAACATTTAATGTCACCCTTGCAAGCTCCTCCCTTTTCCTCCTCTCTCTGTTCTGGACTCCTCTCTGTCCTAGCACTCCTTGAATCTGCCCCATTTCCCCCTGCCTTTGCCCACCTTTCCCTGTCTAGCCTGTGCAGACAGTGGGCTAGGCATGCTGAGCGTGCAGGCAGACGGGAATGGCAATGATGGTGGCACAGCATCACGAGGGCTGGCAGAAAGGGGATGCCATGGAGCCTGCTGGCCTCTCCCCAAAATGCACCATTTGAGGCTATAAATCACCATCTTCCATCATTAGCCTTGAGTGCTTGACCTCTGGCCCTACCATCTTCCCAGCTGCGTCCCAAGCTTTTGTTGTGTGGCCTCAGAAGCTAGCGGCTGACAGGCAGAGGGATCCAGAAGTTCTGTGCCTGCCTGGCTGGTCCTCGTCTCCCCACGGGGCTGGAAGCAGCGTGCAGACAGGGACCAGCTTGGGGCCTGGTACCCAGCAGGTGCCAGTACGGTGAGGGGAGCATCGGCGGCCGGGAGGCTGCAGACTATCTGATAATGGACAAGGCCTGTGGCTGGACAGACAGCCCAGGTTCAAGTCTGGCCTCTGCCATTGACTGGCTATGGACCCTCAGCTTAACCTCTGGAGGACTTAACCTTAACCTCTGCAGGACTTAACCTCTGCGGGACTTAACCTTAACTTCAGGAGGACTTAACCTTAACTTCTGGAGGACCCCGTTCCCTCATCTGGAAAAGAAAGAGCAGAATAGCATGCACTTTTTGAGGTGGACATGAGGGTTTTGTTGGGCACGTACAGTCCCCAGAGTGGCTCCTGGCATGGATTCGGTAAACAGTGGGCCGTGCGTTATCACGAGATGGGGGAGTACACAGTTCCTCTTCTCACTCACCATGGGTGACAACAGCAATACTTGTGATAAAATTATCTGCCACTCTGGGTTTATAGACATGATCATATTGCAATCACATTTGTTGTCATAGCAGGTCTGGGGAAGAAAGTGAGGCTCGAGGCAGGGAAGATGCCACTCGCTCGCTGTCGGAGCAGGCATGGGCAGGCGTGGGGTTACCCGGACGGTTCTCCCCTCCATGCTGCTGCCTCAGTGACTCTGCTTCTCCTCTGCAGCATGGGCTCATGGGGACCGAAGGAGAGGATGTCCGCAGAGTAAAAATGAAGGGGCTGCAGGGACCTCTGCCCCAGGCCAGCCACTGCTGATCAGTCACGGCCCTCCTTCCCCCTGGGGCCTCAGAATCCTTAACACAGTCCTTATCCCTGTGTCTCTTCTCGCCTGCTATTTTACCAATTCTGACTTTGTGAGAAGAAGCCCGTGGAAGAGGGTGCGATCCCTGCTCCATTCTCCTGGGATGTCCTTGCCCTTAGAGACCTTTGTGAGCACACATCCCTGTGAAGGGCGGCCCAGAGGAAGCGTAAACACCTTCTCTTCCCGAGGCTGTCTGGTAAGGGCTCTGACAGAGTCTTAAATCTGCTGCTCCTTCCACACTGAGGGGAAAGCATCAAAAATGAGAAAATAAAAAATGTTTAAGATGGTTAGAGTAATTCAAGAAATCCCAGAGGGTGGGAAGAGCTTTCTTCTCTGATCCTGCGGTTTCTGTCGGGGGTGCTGGGGGCAGAGCACCAGTCTTGTCAGCGGGAATCTCCCGTCAGGCCATGCCGTCAGCCACGCAGCAGGGATTTCCTGCTGGGGCCTAGGGCCTATGCAGCACCAGGGAGGGCAGGCAGGCCGCCTCAGCTGGACCAGAGGCTCTGGGTGTCCGGCTGGATGGACCTGCAAGGTTCCCAGGGGTTGAGGGGGCTCCATGTCTGGGCTGCAGAGTTTAAGAAGCTGGAAGGGATGACAGCCAAGTGGTCCATCCTCTCTGAGGCTCGGTTTTCTCCTCTGAAGCCTGCTGTGTTGGTGTGGAGCCCTAGTAGGGCACATGGGACTTTGGCTTGAGGCCTGGGCCTGAACCCTGACATGGGGCCTGAAGGAAGTGCAGGAGCTGCCTCAGTGAAGGGCTGGGGAGGAGGCCGGCCGCGTGTACACAGCGGCTTGGAGACGAGAGGGAGCATGAGGTGTTCAGGAACCGTGTTTGACGGGCCAAGGTTGGGGTGGGCTTGGCCTTGTGAGGTCCCGAAGGCCAGGCTGAAAGGAGCCTGGACTTCCTCCTGTGGGCAAGAGAGCCACAGGAGAGGGTGAAGGAACGTATGTCAGGGGAGTGGGTGCCTGCGTGGCCCCTGGGAGCCCACAGAGCCTCGCCATCTTCCTGCAGGGTGTGCTGCCAGCCCCGCCTCCCTGCACACCTACCTGGGAGCAGCTCCTGGCCCAGGGGGCGGCCCCCCTTCCTGTCGCTGGCAGCCAGCTGTGTGGACCCACGGAGCTGCTGCAGGGCCAGACACTCGGCCAGGACGTCGGCCTCGGTGTCAGGGCCCATGTGCAACTGAGAAGCAAGCAAAGGGAGAGAGGGTGTCAGTGTGCGGCCACCCACCACCAGCCACGCTGGGCTTAGGGGACCGGACAGGAAGGGCTCCAGAGGCAGACCCTTCACCTCTCTGCTTCTCGGCTTCCCCGTCTGTGAAATGGAGCTAATAATTCACGTTGGGTTAGTTCAGGGCTGAGAAGCAGATGCTAAGCCAAGAGTGAACAGGCTAAGATTTTTGCCTGAGAGAAAACCAGAGCTGGGCAGGCTGGGAGGGCTGTGGGCTGAGCTATGAGTCTGACCGGGAGTGAAGGAGGGCGGGAAGGAGGTTGGTGGAAGCGTCCTAGACTGAGTCCTCAGGGAGCAGCGGTGTGTTGGAAGTCAGGGGTCCTGTGTCTCCCGGGCAGAGGTTTTGCCTCAGTATCCCTGCAGGGTCGGCCACACTCAGTTCCTGGCTGGGAGCAGCCTGCCAGAGGCACAGCCTCACTCATGGGCCCAGACGGGTGTCCAAGGATGCAACTGGGCCCTCCCCCAAGCAGCCAATGTGTGGCCCGTTCTCTTGGCTGCCACAGTGAACTCATGTGTGTGCAGTAACATACAGTGGGCACAGCGGAAGTGTCTTTCCTTCCTTCCCCCACTCCCCGCATCCTTCTTTCTTCCTAACACGAGGCACAGTGCAAACAGTCTAGGGCTAGAGACAGAAGACCCGGCTTCAAATCCCAACCCATCTCTTCTGACTCCCTGTGTGACACTGGACAAATAACTTAACCTCTTTGGCTGTCCCCTGCCTGTAACAAGCAATGACAACTGCCCCCCCCCCCAACTCCTGGCTGCTGTGTGGAGTAAGGAGATGACACCCATGAGCGAGCTTGTTGAAGGTACTGTGTGAAGGGCTGGCTGAGCCCCACATGGTCACGTGACAGTCGGCAAGCCGGATCCACATATGGACTGAAGTCGCTGGCTGAGGGCAGCCTGGGCTGGCAAATCTTTTGGCCAACAACTCTCAGTTGTCCTAAAGGTAGGCTTGAGCTCTGTACCCCAAAATTCTTCACCCCCCCAGAGGCCAGATGGGGACAGGGTGTGGCTGGTTGAGGCCCTTGGGACCTGGGCAATGAGGCAGGTCTGCACCTGGATGGAGAGGGCCCCCTCCCAGGGAAATCCCAGAGCCTGACTATCAGAGCCCTGAAGATTGACTTGTCCAGAATCTCATTTCACCTGGGACAAAACTGGCCCAGAGAAGGCAAGAGCCCACTTTGCACAGCAGCTGAGAGTCAGCCCACAGGCTTTTCCTACCCTCCCAGGCCAGCGAGCTGGCACCCAGGCTGGGGGATGGCACGCCCAGCCTCCTGACAGGCTCTCAGCTCCTTGCCCCAGCAGCTGCTTTCCATGTAAATTCAGTTTCTGGCAAAAGAGGGCCAAGGCGTGTTCTTGCAGACCGCAATGTCTATCGGATTAGGAGCAGCAGGAGAGGAGCATTAAGGAAGAAAAGCATTTCTAATTCTCCCTGAAACGCAGCAGGGCTGCCAAGGAACTGTCATAATACAAGGGTCGCTTTACCCAGCAAGATACATCATCCCCGATGGCTCCTAATGGATGCCTATGGTTGGGAAGCTTGCAGATCTGCGGCCTCGGGTCCCTGGGGCTCAGTGCGAGCCAAGCACAGGGCCTGGGAAAACCGGGGCAGGATTTTGGTCCTCGGGCACTAGTGGGCTCAGGATAGAAGACTCCTTGGCATAGAGCCCAGGCCATTCTGCATCCCTGCTCGGGCCCTTCAGCCTGAGAGCAGTGGACAGAGCTCAGGCCCTGGAAACGGGCATGTCTGGGGTGGAACCCTGGCGGTCTCTCCTGCAGTTCACGACTCCAAGCTGGGTTCAGTTTGGCCCTGCCTCGTCGCAGTGAGGACAGATGGGGTGTTCTCACTGGACAGCTCAGGTGTAGGATAAAGACCGAAGCCTCAAGCTTGGCTGTTCCCCCCATCCCGCCATGTCTTTCCAGCAGAGGCCTGCGTGTCCCAGACCCATCTCTGTATACCCCCACCCCACAGGACTGAAGCAGGCCTTTCTCCAGCCTCTCTGTCTCTCTCTGCTTGACTTACAGCCGTAGCCACAGTTCTTAAAACAGAGCTTGGAAAATGGTACGTACTGCAGAAATGTTGCAGAGTGAATTAATACGCTCTCCCTGCTTTGTCCTCCGTTGTCATGCTGATACCCCTGGACTGGCCCTGGTGTTTCTCTTCACCACCCCCCTTCCCTTGCACTCAAGTACCTGCCTCCCACGGCCCTGGTGCTCTTCTGGAGACGTGGGTTGAGCCCAGAGGTGGGCTGGGCCCCAAGTGGCAATCCCATCTCCCCACTGCCCTGGGTCCCTCCTGCTCCCACCCCAACAGGCTAAGGCCCCCTTCTCTGCACCCCTGACTATTCTCTGTGGACTTCTACTGTCATCTTTATTATATTCTACCAAATGAGCTCTGTAGGTCTGTCTCTCCCTGCCAAGTCCCCATCGGAGGAGGACGCCGTGGTTTCCCATTTTTACATCTTTGATGCCTACACTACACAGGGCCTGCCATCAAATGTTAACTAAGCGAGCCAGGGCGAGGGGGCAGATCGATAATAGAACAGCTATCTGTGGACGGTCTGTGGGTGGATAGATGTCTGGCCGGCTGGAGGTGAGCAAGTGAACTCAGGGGCCGGGGGGAGGCCGGTCTCGGACGATGGACAGCAGCATCCCCAGGTGCGTGGAAGGGTGAATGCAGGCAAGGAGTGCAGGTACCCGGCGGGTCGCCCGATAGGGGTCTGTAAGGCCGGGGGTTGGGGGAGACACTGGCAGAGGTGGGCCTGGAATGGAGACTCTTACCTTCTTACGCACCTGCTGCTCTTTGGCTGAATGGGCCTTCACGTGCTTGCGGAGGGAGCTGGGGTCCGTGTAGCGCTTGGAGCAGCCGGGGATCTGGCAGGCGTAGGGCTTCTGTAACATCAGAGGGGCAGAGGTGGGGTGAGGGAGCAGCTGTCTGGCAGCCCAAGGTTGCACTGTGTGACCCGCAGTGGGAGGGGGGCCGGCTGCAGGCTAACACCCAGTCCCTCCCCGTGTCCCTAGCCAGGAGGGGTCTCACTCAGCCAGCCCTGCCCACAGGCCTCAGAGCGAAGGAGGGGTTGTATCTCCCTGCTACTCTCATGCTGGGACCTCAGAGAAGTCGCCTCCCATCGCTGAGTCTCTCTTGCAAAATGGAGCCACCTGAATTCTAAGCATTCCCCCAGCTTGGACACTGGCTCTGAGGAAAGGGCACCCTGTGAGCCCATGGCTGCAGAGAAGGCGCAGGTGGGCAAGGAGTACACTGAGGTGGCTGTCTTAGAGGAGGGGGAGGGGGAAGAGAAGGGACAGCACAGGGCCAAGCTGGAGTACGGCAGGGCCCTGGGGCTAGGAGTGACTGACCACATCTTGCAGTGGCTCCAGACACCCCAGATTGCTCTCTGGTCGGTGAGAAACCCAGATCCTCAGTCCAGGAATCACGGGAGGCCGGGAGGGAGCTGGATCTCAGACGAAGGCCTGGGGAAGCTGGGGGTCTGGGCCCTTTGTGCACTTTCCCTTGCTTTTCCTATCTCATTGCTCATCTAGAGCCAATTCATACTTTTTTACTGCCTCACCTGTTCCTGCCTGGGGCTCATACTGCTCTTTGTACCCCAATTTCACCTCCCACCACTGCCAGAGGATCCTTAGCCATGCTCTCAACTTTGAAAACCCCTCTATGGCTCCCTTGTGCGCTCTGACACAGCCCATCTCCTAGCACTGAAGACCCTTTGGGACTTGGGCCTGCTGAAGTTCTCACCCCTCCTCCTGCCTCCATCCTTGTATACCCATCTGCCCAGCCCATCTGGAATCTTCTTCCCACCTCCACCCCCTGACCCTCCCCTGGGCAGCACTAACCACCCAGCACTGCTGGGTTTGTTCAGTGTCCTTCTCCTACTAGATAGTGCATTTCCTCGGGGGATGGTCCCTTCTGATTCATCTTAGGTCCCAGGGACTGACTCAAGGAGCAGCTCTAAACTGAATTCTGAGCTTTCCCGTAGGGGGTTCCACAGGACCCTGCTTGGGGTTCCAGCTGCTACTGGGGCTTGAAACCTTCCATCCCAGTATACTTCTTGGTTCTGATTTCTCCAGGCCCTCTGGCCTCTAGCAATTGCTGGGAACGGGAGGGTGTGTGGAGGAGGGGGTACGTCTCAGATTAAGTACTGGGGACGGCCATGTCTCTGTGAGACACACCCAGTGGAACTGCCCCCCCTCCACCCCTCCCTAACCTCCAGGCAACTCTGTCCCTGCTGGTCTGAGGAGAGGCCAGTCCAACCACAGACCCAGGGACCTCATGGGGAGGGGGAAGCAGAAAGAGATGACCATACCTTGGTGCTGCCACGGACAGTTGCCAGGTTAAAGAAATGGAAGAGAGCAAAAAGAAAGAGACAGAGAAGTGAGAGGCTTGCCTCCCTGAAAGGAAGGTGCTGGGCAGGAGGGCGGAGGGCACACCTCTGACCTGCCCCTCTCCAGCCGCCTGAGACACAGACGTGTACACACACACACACACACACACACACACATTCTCCTAGGGCCCTGCTCCCACCCCAACACACAGACATATGTACACATACATGTTCTCCCTCGTGGGCCCCGGCTGGTCAGGCCCCAGGCCCTGTCCCCCAGGGACACTGATACAAATCCACACGCTCTTGCCAGAAAGCAAACAAACAGAGCTCCGAGTGTGCAGGCGCACTCGCCTGGAAAGGGCTCAAGGCCCATCTCCGTGTTTGTTTTTCCAGGGCCTGACGTGTGCAGAACATTCCTCCGGCCCTGCTCCCCCGTGAGCCCTCAGGAAACCCTGTGGCTGTCCCAGGCGGCAGCCAAGCCCAGGCCTGGGGAGTCACCGTCCTGGCCCCGGAGCCTCATTAGTAACAAGGACACTGGTGCTGGCGCAGTAAGGATGGAGGGCCATGGCCAATATGGCCCTCCCGGCCTGTGTGCGGCTACTCTCCACTGGGCACCCGTTCAGCCTCACACCCACTGTGGGAGAAGCACAGAAGAGGAAACAGAGGCTGACGCGTTGCCCAAGATCTCACAGCAAGAGTGTGTCAGTGACATTCTGGGGTGGGGGGCTCCCCTTGCCTGGGCGCAGGAGACCTGATCACCCCCTGCGCAGTGCCAGGAAGGATTCCGAGCGCCAGGGGACACGGCCGGGTTTGGTCAGCTTTCAGTCAGCAAGTCAGAGCAGGGAAAGGAGGAACTCACGTTTGCCATGTGGACCGTGTATCAGGCCTACAACTGCACTGTTCCAGTTAATTTCCCCATGTCTCCCCGATGATGTAGGTGTTTGAGGAAAATGAGGCCCAAAGAGGCTAGGTGGCGTTCCTTGGAGCTCTGGGCCCAGGTGGAGGGCCAGACTTAAAACCTGGCTGGCTCTCTCTAGTCTGTTCTGCCACTTTCCTGTCCATGGCGAGAATCCCATGTTCTCTGGCGCCAGAGGGGAACTGGGAACATGACTGGGTCCCTTCCGGAAAACAAGGCCCAGCCCTCATGGGCTGACCCACTGGCCTCTGTGTGCTGGGAAGGCAACCTCTCTGGGCAGGATCGCCAGAGCTGTTTCTGTGGGGATGGGCACAAGTGGGGGCTGGGCTTGGCAGCTGTACCTCTAGGGCTTCACCAGGACCTGTGGGGAGATGAAGGCCTGCCATAGTCCTCTGGGCTCACTGTGGGCCTGACCTGACCTAGTCCTCATAGCTCTGTTCACATACCAAGTAGGGGCCAGAGGCCTGTTGCTTTGGGGCTGGGTCCAGGAAATGCAGCAGGAAGGGAGGGAGGAAGGGGGCAAGTCAGAGTAGGTGACCCTGAGAGGCCCAGAGGAACACTGTTCAGGCTGGGGGTTATGTGTGCAGAGGGCCTTGGTGCTGTCCTGCAGTCTCTGGGAGATGTAACTAGGGGGCTTGGGCACGGGATGTGCCCCTCAGGGCCTGGGTGGGGACCAAGGACCCCAAGGCTGGGCTTGTGAGAATGTAATGAAAGCAGGGGTTGGTGAGAAGGCCTCACTTCACGTCCCCAGCACAGCCTGTGACAGCAAAGCCTGAGGGGGGAGGGGTGGAGAGAAGAGTTGGGTTCAGTTGGGGACAGGGCTCTTTCTTCCTACCCTGTCCCCTGTACTCAGATCCCTACTTTCCAGGGGGGCTGCTACCCCGGCTTTTCCAGCAAAGGGTCACTGGACTCTGCCATGTACCAGCTGTGCGGCAGTCAGTGACTTCATCGGAGTCTCAGTTTCTTTGCAAAATGAGAACCGTGGCCTTTACCTTGTAGACTGTCACCAACATTAAACTGGGAAGAGTGTATGGGACACTGGCTGTGCAGGAAATGTATAGAACATCCTGGCCAGGACCTAACCTGCACCCACCCCGTGATTTCTCTATGTTTCTAACATTTTGACTCTTGGCTTTCCCAGCTCACTCCCGGCTCTGACCGCTGTTGTTACTCATTCTTGTGGGCCTCTGTTTCCTCGTCCGTTTATCTGTCTACTAGACAGCCCGGGCCCATTGGCCACTTGGGTCTTCCAGTCCCCCACCAGCAGAGTCCTCCAACGTTTGCCCAGAGAACAGAGAGATACAGACATACACTCTGGATGCAGACCTGTCTCCTGCTGTACTTGGGGATGGGGTCCCCCCAGGCCATATGCACTCCTGGGACACAGGTGTGAGGCCCAGCTCCGAGTCAGTTCTGCCACCTCCCAGCTGGGCAGGCACTGAGCCTCCTGGAGCCCCGCTTCCCTCCGACGTCAAAAGGGTCAGCGGCCCCCTGACAGGCAGGGTCAGTATGAGATCGTGGGAGACATTTTTGAAAGTGTGCTCCTAACCGCTGAGGTCTGGATGCCCAAGAAAGAAGCAAGGACCAACACTGTGACAAAGCTGAGGGCTAGTGCCCTTTGACCCAAATGAGGGAAAGGGGATGGATACAGGGATCTGGGGCCCAGATCTAGAGTCCGAGGCCCTGTTCACCTCAACCCCACACCCACCGTGCTTAGGGGCTAAAGGACAGCCCTGGAGAGGCTCTGACCTGTCTCCATGGAGGGTGTGGGATGGGAAGAGCAGGGAAGGCCTGCTCTTTGGCTGGCTCATGGGTCAGGGGAGAGGCTGCACGGTGGTGAGCCTGCTCTCTCCATGGGGCATGTCTGGACACTAGTGCCCAGGCCAGGAGCCGCAGGCTGAAGTAGTGGTTCTCAACTCGGAAGACTTACTTCCTCTTCCCTGGGCTATTTGGCAATGTTGAGAAACATGGGCCACAACCGGGAGATGGAAAATTGCCCCTATCTACCGGACAAATGTCCTATAATGACAGGCCTCCCCTCTCTTGGCATTGTCATGCTGCCCAGAATGTCCAGGGCTCCGGACAAAGGCTGGTTTCCGCTCAGGCCCTGGCTGCTGGCTTGCACCGCACAAGGGACGGAACGTGCATTCCGCCCACCCCTTCCCCTCGGCCTCTGCCCTTGGGCCTACCGTGTCCAGGTGGGTGCGCTGGTGCTTGGCGCGGTCGCTGGAGTTGCTGAAGGCCTTCTGGCAGCCGGGGTGCTGGCACAGGTACGGCTTCTCACCCGTGTGGCTCCGCAGGTGGATCTTGAGGTTCTCCAGCCGCGAGAAGGCCTTGCTGCAGCCTTCAAACTGCAGGAGAGGCTGGTGAGGGGTGCTCTGCAGCCCCGGGGGGGAGCCCGCTACTCAGCCTGGGAGCGACCCCAGCATCCCCTGCCCCCCAGTCCTGCCCAAGGCCTCCAGGTACCCCACTTTAGCTCCCCATGTAGTGATCGGGACCCAGGCTCTATCTGGAAAACCCTGGTGGGTTCCCCTGCCTTAGAAATGGCCGTGAGGATTAGAGAAGAAAGGGGTCTTTCCCTCTTCAGATCTGGAAGGATCCCCAGTGGCAGGTGAAAACGACATGCTGTTGTTAGCAGCACAGCCTTGAAGGGACAGGAGAGCAGGGGCAGATGGCCCCGGATTTGGGACCTGAGGCCTGCACGTGAGTGAGGCTTTGGGCAGTGCCCTTGACCGCCCTTATTTCTTCGCCTACAGACTTAAGACTATGTGACCACCACTCAGGGCTGACAGGGGGGCTCCACGTGGGGGGGAAGCTGACTGTCAAGGGGCTCTGTCCATCTGGAGAGTGCATCAGAGTCGATCACTGTCAGAGTAACAACCCATTTGTAAACTCAGGGTCTTCTATGTGTTGTTTGGGCATCTGTCCAGGGTCCACCATGGGCCAGGCCCCATGCCGGGCAGTGGGCAGGCAGCAGGTGTGGCCCAGACACAGCGACGCCCCTGGTCGGGGTGGGTTGGACGGAGCAACAGACATGGGGCCTCCTCCTGCAGCCCAGGCTGCTCCGTCCCCCCAGACTCTGCCGAGCTCCCCCTGCCCCAGAACCCTCCGACTTCTCACCCCTCCCACGCTCTCCCCTACACGACCCCCTGAGGAGGTCTCTGACATAGAAACAGGATGCCATGGCTCTGCCTGAGGCCAGGTGCCCTATATACCTTCCCGCCCCCCAACTCCTGCCCGGTCCCAGCAACAGCAGGAGCCCACCCGGCCACTGCAAGCCCCTGTTCACCAGTCGCTCAGCCAGGGACACCGTCTGTCTTATAACCATACATCCAATCCCCTGTCAGCCTTCAAAGTCCAGCTCTAATGCTGCTCCCTGGCACACTCCTGGACCCCTGCGTGGCTGGCCACTCCTCCCTGCTTGTCCTCACTGTCCAGGGTGTCCAGCCAGGCTGGCACTCCTGTGGGGCACACCGGGGGCTGGAAGGAGGACCCCACTCAGACCCAGCCCCACTCTATCTATGCAGACATGGAGGACGCTCTTGTACCACACCATAACCCTGAGGTGGGTGGCCTCCACGTTCCTGCCTCAGAGATAGAGTGTTTATGTGGCGACCGCAGGGCTGTGACACGGCAAAGACAGGACGCAGGCCCCATCTGATGCAAAAGCCCAGGTGGTTGTGCTATGCCCGCTGCCTTCCCAGGGCAAGTGGGCAGGGCGAGGCAACCCTTGCGGAGGAAGAGACAGAGGAAGCAGCTCCCCCCATCATTAGTTTCATCCCCCAGCTTAGGACAGACATGAAGACAGGGACTCTGGGACAATGACTGGTCTGGGGTGAGCTGCCTCCACCCTCCGTCTCCTCCTTGAAGGCCCAGCCACAACCACAGGCTATGCTCCGCTGGGGCTGAGCCAAGGCGGGCAGCCTGCCGCTGAGTTTTAGAGACTTTCCTGCCTCCTGCTCCCAGCCGATGGGCCTTTTCCACTAATGAAAACCGGGAGGAAATCCTGTTTGGGGAGTAAGTTGGCCACAAGCTACTCCTCTGCTCTCCTACAATGGCTCCATGCCAAGTTCACCCCAAAATGAGGTGGAAGAGCCACGGCTAGAAAGCGGGCTGCCTCTTGGTACCCTGCTGGTCCCTTTGTTCCTCCGCTGGCCGCTGCCGGAAGGGTAGACATCTAAGGCAGAGAAGCAGTAAGTCCTCAGGCCCCGTGTGCTTTTCAGGACTGTGCAAGAGCCCAGCAGACTATGGAAGCCCATGCATCATCTTCTTCTCAGAGGGGCCCGTGCGCCTGTCTGGCCAGCCTCCGTCTCAGCAGTGTGGCTTTGTTCAGGCTGCACGCCCCACCCCCCATGGGACACCTTCCCTTCCATCTCAATGACAATTTAATTCATACAATTTTCAAAAGCCTAGGACCTGTGGCTTGGTGTTCCTGCTCTTCTGCGGCAACCCTGTAGCCTCTCCCATCTGCACACACCCACCATGTCCTCCTGCTGGAGCTGCTTGGGAGTGAGGACTGGAGTGTCCTCGGGACTCTCATGCCCCCAGGCCTTTGCTTGAGCTGCTCCCTGGGCCTGGAATGCCTTTCCCTCCTTCACTCATTTTGCAGATGTCTTACTGGTCGAGGTCTAAGGTCTACTAGTGGTGTTCAAGCATGGCCTCCTCCGAGAAGCCTTCCCAGCCTCCGCAGCCCCTCCCTGGACACACCCCGAGCCTGCAGATTAGAAGATTTTTGTTGCACACCCATTGCCTTCTCGCCAGACCTCCAAGCTGAGGGTCTGGGAGTTCCTTGAGGGGAGGGCTGGCATTTCCTTCATGGGACAAAAGCTGGATTAGAGACCTGATCCCAGTGGGGGTGAGAACAGAAATCCCCAGGCCTGGGGTATGTGTGCCCTTGGGAGTACACCCTCTTCCCTGCAGGGTTCATCCAAACACCCGATACCTGTGCCCCAGGTCTGTGCCATGCCCACGTCCTACCCCCGTGTGGAGCAGAGCACAATAAGCAGTGGTCAAGGGTGCCCTGATGGGATGCCCATCCCCTGAGGGGAAACTGGAGGTGGCAGCAGGTAGAGAAGGGGTGCCGCCCGATCCAAGACTACTCTGGGGTGAAGATGCTGCGGGGCCCACTGCTGAGCCACACCCCAGCAGGACAGCCCCCGGACATGCCGGGGCACCTTGAGGGTATGGGCTCTGCTCGCAGCTGCTTCTAAGGCTCACCCGGCTCTCTCATCCAACCATCGCGCAGATGGCCAACAGGGGCAGAGAGAGGAGGATGGCACGCTCCCCGGTTCACACCCATGTGCGCTCGCTCTGCTGGGCCTGTGCTGGGCCCAGGGTTACCCCACTCAGGGCTCTACCGAGTTCCTCATGCCTTCCGACATCCAGTCAACCCTCTTAGCATTCAAAGCCTTTCAGGGGTCTGGTGTGGCACGACCTGAGGCCAGGGGTCCAGACTTAGAAAGCAGACAGCCATGTGATCTGGGCAAGTCGGTGACCCTCTCTGCGCCTCTCTCTCTTTCTCCGTAAAATGAAGACAAACCAGCTCAGGCAGTTGGTGTAAGGGCAAGGCAAGGTGCGTATCCGCACGCGACACAGCACATATTCTGTGAATGTTCTATTATCACGGTAGTGACGGTTCCTATCCTGCCCTCAGAAAAGATACCAGTGTAGGTCAGGTTTTACCGACCCCAGAAGTAAAGACCAGAGGGCCCTGGCTGACAGGCTTGCCATTGGTCTGGCCCTAAAACCCTTTCAAGGTCAGTCCCATGGGGGCACTGCTTGGGTGTCCCAAACAGCCCCTGATGAGAGTGAGGCAACCTTTTGGGGTGGGAATGGCCTGACGGGGCCCAATCCATTGGCTATGTGGGGGCTGGGAGGGCAGCACGGAGAGGTGCCCCCCCACTGTTGTGTTGTGGGGGAAGAGATGCTTCCAGAATGGAGACATAGGTCTCGTAGCAGACAAAGAGCCAACAGGGACCTTGGTTTCTCTGAGGGGGGCTGGAGGATGGGCCCTGTGGCAATGCCACTGTGACTCAAAGGTGTAATGATCCTTCTATGGGGTCTGCAGCCCAGGGGGTGACACACGGGCCTTCCTATACTCCTCCCCCGACACAGCAGTCCCTTGAGGCTCTCGGGCAGATTTTGCCCTGGACAGACCCCTTCTTCCCTGCTGTGAATGTTCAGGTATATAACCCCGCCAAGCAGACCTCCTGGGATGTCCCCCACCCTGGTACAAGGGGGCAAAGGGGGCGTGGCTGCTACTGGTTTAGAAGGGCTAAGCCACAGTCAGAACTGCCACCTCTTGTGGGAAGAAGGGACCCCCTCAATCTTCAACACAAGCCAGCAGTGCCAGGCAAAGCCCATGACTCTGAAAGTCATCCACACACCCCATGCAGCAGTCATACACTCCCAACCTTACCACACACCCTCGTCCCTGCTCACAGGTACCCTGTCACCTGACCTTCATCTGCCCACCCTTCCACCTCCTCACTTCTGGGATTCAGGCTCATCCTCTCATCTCTGTGCACATGGATTCATGTCTTGACTCACTTGGCTACCCCTGTGTGCCTGGCAGCGTGCTAGGAGCTGGGACTTTGGGGCAAAAAAGACCACAAAACACCCGTAAGTCCAAACAAAAGAGAATGTGTTCAGCCCCTCGAAGGGGCTGATGTCAGGGGGCTTCCGCTGGGGAAGGCAGGGGGCTCACTAAAGCCTTCTCGGAGGAGCCAGGACTTGATGCCTCAGCAGCATTTGGACAAACAGCGTGGGAAGCACAGAGAGACTGGGAGGGTTGGAGAACGTTCTGAAGACAGCCAAGGATTTGCTAAGCCACAATGAAGGGAAGCAGGGAAGGAGAGATGGAAGTAGAAATGGGAATTTGGGGGGGTTCCCTTCATTCCAATCCATGGTGTGGTGATTCATCCTGGAACAGGTGAGTTTGGGGGTATTTTTTCCAAGAAAAAGCCACAGAAACCGCCCCACGCACTCATTGATGTGACCCAGCCAATGAGTTGGCTCTTCACCTGGGGGACCTTGGTGCTACTTCTGGCTGGACTCCCAGCCCCTGATCGCCCACCTTCCACCCAGATGCTTGTGCCAAAAACCCGTTCCTTCCTCCCTGGGCCCTGTATCCAACCAGCCACCAAGCCAGGGAAATGCCACCTCTTAAACAACTTCCCGGTGCACCCTCTTCTCTTCTTTGCCATCCTGATTCCTGGCCCACACCCCCAGCTCTGCTCACCCCAGTGACTGCACTAGCTGCCATCCTGACTCTTGCCTCTCCTCTCCCACGAAATCTGGTACCTAGAAGGAAGACTTAAGCCTACAGGTCTGAGTTCTTCCCTGCCTAAATCCCGCACAGTATCCTAGCGCCTAGCAAGTATCAGTCTTCATCACGGCATCCTGGCAGCTGTGCCCTGGCCCCTAGTGATGGCTTGGTGGTGCCTGCTCCCTCCAGCTCTGTAGCAGCCTGGGTGCAAATCCACACTTCCCAGCTGGAGTCAGACCTTGGGCAAGTGTGTTGGTTGGAGTTCCACCAAAAATGTGGGCATCACTTGGGCACACCTGGGCACACAGCAGGGGGTGCTGTCTGTGAGCCCAGGGTGCATGCAGCATTTGGTCTTATTTGGGGTGAAACTGAAACACATGAGCTCTAATAACCATACACACAACACATTTATGTGGCCAGGAACAAATGCTCACATGCCATGGGCAACAGAGGGTAGCTACTGTGGGTGGGTGGGTCGGGACACAGAGAGAGAGAGAAGAGAGAAAAGGGACACCTGTCTAGAAAAAAATGTAAGAATGGATTTCAGGTTTCTTATTTACTTTAAAATGCATGAACATTAAAATATATCTAAGACAACCCTGGGGTGATTCAGAATATAAGTGGCCAGGGGTGCCTGGGTGGCTCAGTGGGTTAAAGCCTCTGCCTCCAGCTCAGGTCATGATCCCAGAGTCCCAGGATTGAGCCCCGCATCGAGCCCCACATCGGGCTCTCTGCTCGCTGGGGAGCCTGCTTCCCCCTCTCTCTCTGCCTGCTTCTCTGCCTACTTGTGATCTGTCAAATAAATAAATAAAATCTTAAAAAAAGAAAAGAATATAAGTGGCCAGGTGACACCCTCTCGGACACCGACCAAGGGCTGGTGGCTACTGTGTGTGTCTCACGTGGTGTGTCACCAATCATGACAATGTGTTCTGCCGCTAAGCCTCCCTCCTCACCCCACTCTGCAGACGAGGAGTGTGAGGCTCATCAAGGGGACACCCCTGGCTCCAGGTCACACGGCTAGTGACTAGCAGAGCTGGGATCTGGTCTCGAGTCTGGCTGACAGGCCCATCTGTCTCTCTGTGCCCCTAACCACTCTGGTCACTGCTGCAGGCCCCGATGGAAAGCACTAGAAACGGGGTTGCACTCAGCAGTTACGATGATTTCCAACCGGGCCCACAGCCTGGGTTCCATTTCCAGCCAAAGGCCAGGCCCGGCCCAAGATGCAGAGCTGAGGCTGGGAGAGGAGGGTGCCCTTCCTCCTGGCCCCCCAAGACAGGAGATGCCACTGCACAAAGAGGAAAAGCATGGCGACGCCGCAGAAAGGAGCGAGCTGTGGCCGACGCCCAGAGCGCAGGGTCCTGAAAGGCCCAGTTTCCACATGTGGGGCGTGTTACAAAGGAAGATTAAAATAATGGGGGGTAAAACCCCGGGAACCGTGAAGCCCCAGACCATCTGGAGTTTTATAGTAACAGGCAGGGGAAAATCAGAACCTAATTGAAAAAAGTCCACTGCAATCCATTACGGCTGCGTGCCGCTCACAGAACCAAGGGCAGGAGATGAAAGACCGAGGGGAGCCATCCCAGGAGCTGGGGAGGGCCCAGCATTTCCCTCTGCAGGCCAAGCGCAAGGACCCTTCAAGTTCTGGCTGGGGGAGGAGGAAGGCCCAGGGTCAGCTGTCGGAATCCAGCTGGGGCTGCGCTCACCCCGCTCAGCACCCTGCCCTCTCTGGGCCCCGCTCTCGCCTGCAGAGTGGCTAAGAGAGACCGCCGAGGGAAGCATGCTGTCAGACACACCGTGTGCTGGGCAAGACTGCTCTCTCCCCGGGTCCCTGGGGAAGGAGCAAGAATGCTGCTTCACATGTGAGTCGCGGGGGGCAGCGTGATATGAGCCACAGACCACGAGATCATGCAGAAAGAGGTCTGGGGCGCCTGGGTGGCTCAGTGGGTTAGGCCGCTGCCTTCGGCTCAGGTCATGATCTCAGGGTCCTGGGATCGAGTCCCGCATCGGGCTCTCTGCTCAGCGGGGAGCCTGCTTCCCTCTCTCTCTCTCTCTGCCTGCCTCTCCATCTACTATGATCTCTCTCTGTCAAATAAATAAATAAAATCTTTAAAAAAAAAAAAAAAAAGAAAGAAAGAGGTCTGTGCCGGTCTCCGCCAACTGATAGTCACAAACTTGGGCAAATCATGTGCCTTTTCTGCCCTCATTTTTTCTCCTCTCTGAAATGGGGCCACTGCTACCAACAGTGAGAAGTAAATGCAAGGATGTGCCCAGTGGAGGAAGTGACACACAGCAGATGCCAGGTAAATGTCAAATCTCCTCCCCATGGCGGTTGTGGCCCACAGAGCTGAGAGGGCCCAGTTTCTCACGCTTTGGCTAAGAATCTGGACACAAAGGGCAAGGGGTGGGGGGAGTGTTGGGGAAACAGGGCATGGATGGGGCCAGGGGAGGAAATGCCTCCAGTTTTGGCATTTGCCAGTGACTTGCTTCTAAACAAACACATTTCTGGTTTAAGGGTAAAATATATTGGGTTACAACAGTCTGGCAAGCCATTCGGGGATCAACTTCTCATTTTTGTGCAAACTTTTAACTTACTTTATAACAATGATTGGGATGTGCGGTGCCAGAGCCTTCTCCAAGATGTCAGATAATTCTGTGTTTGGCCAGCTGAAAAGGCCAGCCAGCCGGGAGCGGAGGTCCCCTCCCCACCCCCTAACCCTGGCAGGGGTACTCTGGCCTGGAGATCACTGTCCTCAGAGCCCCATGGGGTTTCCACTGGAGTCTCCGCAGAGTCTGTGTTTCGCCAGTCCTCAGGGGGTCCAAGCAAGAAGGGGAGGGACAGATATGGAGAGAGTCCTGGGAGCCGAGGCCGGACGGCAGCGGCCTGGCTCTGCTCTGGGAACCCATGAGGGTCTGTTCTCACTTCAGGCCCATGGTGCTACCTGAGTCAATGAAAGAGCGGGCAGACGTATGCAGGAGGGAGACTGTGACGGGAACAGCAGCTCTCACATTTACCCTGTACCCGGGAATGGGCCAGACTCTTCCTACACATGATCTCCTTGGTCCCATTAGGTCAGGATAACACCCCCTCCCTCATGACACAGGCAGAAAGCAAGGTCAGGGAGTCTAGGTGCCAGATTCCCAGAGCTCCCGTGGGACGGACCCCAGGTTTGCCTCCAGTGCCCGGACTCCTGTGTCCCAGGCCACACTAGTGTCTTGAGCAGCCATGACCAAGATCCCAGGCCAGCTGGGGGGGGGTGGTGTCTCTTCACACCTGCTCAGCTCTCTGTGGCTTCCTAACCATCCGGAGAGGATGGCGGGCTGGAGGGGGTGGGGAGGTGCTGTGAAGCACAGAAGGCAAAGGGAGAATGCGCCAGAGGGAACCACAGCCCTCCCTTCCCCCCACCTCCCAGAGCCAGTCAGGTTGTACCTGCCCTTGGGAGATTTCCAAGGCTGGATGAGGGCTTCAGACCCCCTGTCCCTTCTCACCAGGACTGCGCAGAAGGCTCTTGGCTGGGATCTCTCCAGCAGAAAGTCTCTGGGCAAGAAGCACGTTCTTATTCCTGGCGGGCAAGGGCCAAGAGAGCTAGGCCACCCCTCCAGAGGTTTGTGGAGACCCCAAATGAGGAGGAGCAGAGGGACGCAGAGTCTGCTCCTCAAGTACACAGGCAGGCCCTGGAGGAGCTCCTGGTGCTGAGCAGAGGCTGGACATCACTGGGGAGGCAAAGAGCGGCTCTGCCAGGGGCCAGGGCCCGGCAGCAGGCGGACGGCACGGGATGGCTGCCGCACACATGCATCGAGCCCCAGGTGCAGACCAGGAGACTCAGACACATACACGCACCGACACCTCCCGTCCCAACCAGGCCCAGCGTCAAAGACCCAGAAGCCCAGGACACCACCACACAGCACCGATTTCAACACATGCTTACACCATCAGGGCTCAAGTCACAGAGACGCAGAGGCCAGCCCGTACACGCTCACACCTCTACACAAGGACCCCCGAGCCCCAGGCCCCGCGCGGGCTCAAACACACAGACTCCCTGGGCCCCAGATGCACTGACTGACAGCACCCCAACAGCACAGCCCGGGCAGACTGCCCCACGGGCGGCCTCGGAACAGTCTGTGTGTGCATGGGGAGAAAACACTCACCCAGAGACAATATCCTCACACCATCACAACACCTGACCCAGCCAGACCCGGGGACAGTCACACTCCCACACACCTCTCTCCATGGCTCTAGGCAGCCCTCAGGGGCCCACAGTACCTCCTGACTTTCCCATGGCTGCCGGACGGGCTTGGCTTTGGCGAGGGCGCACGTGGCCTTAGAGAACCCCAAGTCAAGGCCAAGAACAGCCTCTGGCCACGCTGACTTCTAGCCCAGCGCTCTGTCCTCCTCCCCTGTTCAGCCATAAGCCACACCTGCCAGCCTTCAGGCCTGTATGTGTGTCCTCTGCACACGAGGGCCCTCGATTTGCCCGGCTAGTTCTCCCTGTCTTCCAAGGCCTGGCTCAAGCCTCACATCCGCTCCTCTCCCCAGTGTTCCCCTCATCCTTCCTGGTTCTGCCCCCTTCTGAGGGCCAGGAGTTCTGCCTGGCTGCCATCGTGGGGCTGACTCCAGGACTGCCCACCTCTCACCGCTCACACTTGGCATGGACACCGCACTCACCCTGGGACCGTGCCGGCTGCCCGGCTTGGCCTCTAGGAACTCAGGCATGGGAGGGAGAGGCCGGCAGACAGAGGCTAGAGAGCAACACGGCAGCCCACCCCACCTCCACAGCCAACTGCCAAGCAGGAGCACCTGGTCCCCTTTGCAGAGGAGACGCCTCTATTGGGGGCTGTGTCTGACTACAAGTTGCAGCGAGGTTGGCCAGTACTACTTTGGGAGGAGGAGGGACAGGGACCACCATGAACAAAAGGGCCCTATCCAGCCCCCGGCTTCAACATGCCCTCCCCTCAGGCTTGCCCCTAGCCTGGGCACAATGTCTTCCCACCACCAGCAGAGTTGGGGCTCCGGTCTGGTTCCTCTTGCTCCTGGCCCCTCTGGGGCTCTGTGTTCCCACTGTAAAATGTGGTGACACTCCTGGCCTCAGATGCCCGCTAGGGACATCAGGGGGGCATGCCCCTGCTACTGGGTACAGGACAGCGCTCAGTGAATGTCAGTCCCCCTTTTGGCTCCTCTCCCAAATTCCAAACAGAAACAGTGGGGTTGGGTCCGTATGTGAGAATATTGAAGTTAAAAGACCTGAGGCCAGATCTGGCTCTGTCACCAGCTGCCATGCAACCTTAGACCAGTCACTCGCTTCCCCTGAGCTTGGTCACCCAAGGCTGCCTGCCCAGGATGGTGGGGCGATGGGGGTGAACGTGCAGCAGGGTCATCCTGGTAGCAGCGTGATGCCCAGTGTCCTAGGACTGCCTGGGGAGGAAAGAGACCCCAGACATCACCCCCATCTCCCGAAAGAAAACCTCACCTCAGGTCACTTGGAATCCTTACAAATGTACAATGTGTGAAGATCCCGTCTAAGGTCGTGGGTGGCTGTGAGCCACCTGCCGGCCCAGCGTGCCCTGCGGTTTGGATCCCACAGGGTGTCCTGTGAGGCCCTGGGCTCCCACCTTAAGGGGGCAGTGTTCAGAAACAGGCTTGTGAGGGGCGGGGGCAGGGCTGGGCCAGACTACCGGTATGGGCAGTAAGGACCATGGATGTCTGTGGGAGAGTCACAAAGGCTGTGCTTGGAGTTGGGAGGAGCCCCACCAGGGAGGAGGGGAGTGACATGTCCCCGATGTTCAGGAGCCAAGCCAGGCAATTTTGTGTTCATCAAGGCTGCTTGGAGGATGCAAGATGTCTCCTAAAGCTACCAGCTCTAAATTGGGGTGCACCTGCCACCCGACGCCCAGTGCTATCAACAGGCTGATCAGCCTCAGCACCATCACCCTCCCCACTGCCCCAGCTAGCCACCCGCCACTGGCCAACAGAGGGGTGCCAATGTGGGCTGACCCTGTGCAGGCAACTTAGGACCACACCCTGAATGGGGCCGAGGGGGCCCCTGTCACACCCTCCTACCGCTGTTCCAACCCAGCACCCGGATTCATGGAGGATGGAAGGAAAGGGGACAGTCTTGCACTCACACGGGAGCTGGTGAAGGAAGGTCAGTTACTAGTATTGCTAGTACATACTAGAACATACAACACAAACACACAAGCTAGACCATACAACACAAACAAAAACTGAAATGAAATCCAAGCCCTGGAGGGGATGAGAAGTTAAGAAGAGACACACAGCAAACCTTTCTGATGGCCAAGTGCCCCAGTGTTCAGAATACTCTTTGCCCTGGTCCCACTGGTATCACGGCAACCCCGTGAGAGGCAGGTCTGGGACCCAGAGGCCTATGCTGGGGTCTCTCTGAAGGCGGGACTGCTGCCAGTGACCCTTCTTCCTGGCCCCAACTGCCCTACCATGCACGGTGACATCCAGCAATGAGCCGGGCACCCCGCTGGTCAGCCATGGGGCAGCCCCTGGGCCAGGTATCCAGGGAAAGTCCCTTTCCCTGCGGGCCTCCGTTCTCATCTGTCAAATGGGTATGTGTGGAATAGAGTTATGGCCCCACTCAGGTACCTCGGGGAGGATATGACTTAACAGAAAGCAGAGCAGACAGGAATGAACTTCTGGCTTTTGGGTTTCGACATCCCAGGCCCCAGGGCCAAATGGAAAGATCTCTGGAGGCAGAGATGAGTCATGCACAGTTAAGATTTCAAATGATCTTTCTGCCACAAACCCATCTAAAAATGCCCAACACAGGGCCTGACGTGAAGTGGGCTTTTGGAAATATCTGTTAATGAATGAAAAAACCCAAATAACAAATAACTGAGCCTTGAGGGAAGTGTGGGGTAGGACGGGGAGACCCCAAATTAGTAGGGGCCAGGACAGGTTCTGTCAGGAGTAAGACCCAAGCTTCCCATGTCCCCACTCCTGAGACAGTGCTCCCACTGGGATAGAAACACTGGAGGGGAAGCAAGACATGCATAGACGGCTGCGGTCCCTAAAAGTGGGAAGGCTCTGAGTTTGGGGGCCATGCCCTGGGTGTGCCAACAGCACCCCCAGCTCGGCTTGTGGGACCTGAAGCAGGGCTCTTCGTAGGTGGGGCCCAGGCTCCCTACAGGCAGGGCTCCGGATGTGTCCAGAGGTACCAAGAGTAGCACCATGGGGGAGACTGAGTCCGAGCTGGGCCTGAGGCAACCTTTCGGAGGGATGGGACACACGCAGACTCTGGCCAAAGAGAAAGGACGCCAGTACTCTTGAACGGCCAGCATGCAGACGCTCGGCCTGGGAAGGAGTTCATGGAAAACGTCCACGTTGCATTTCTTTCTCCCTCACTGGAGTCTGAGGACTGCATGTTAGAACCAGACATAAAGAAGTCAGCCATGCACTCTTTCTGCACTCTGTGTTTTTTGACCTGCAGGCCACCCTGCACACAAGGTGCCTCATGACTATCTCTCACAGAGAAGGAGACGGACGGTCCCAGAGAGCCTGGGCCCACAGAGTAAAGGGGCGGCATTGGGACTGAACCCAGGGATGGCTGATGCCAAAGAGCTTGGCCCTGTTCTTACACTGCATTCAACCAAAAGCAGATTGGTTAGGAAACACTAGGCCGTGGGAAAGAAAGGACAAAAAGCAAAGAATTCAAAGTTTCACATCACTAGGACATAACAATACTAGCAGAAACAGCTGCCACACTGTCTCTCAGCTTCCCCGAGAGCATTTGTTTCCCCTAAAGCCCCAATTCCCCTGCTCTTTAGCCCAGCACAGGCTGGAAAACTCTGGAAGAGTCTGGGGGAGGTGCCCTACTCCTCACCTGTGCCTGGGATGGCCCCCAAGGGTCTGAAGGGGACAGGTAAGCTTCTGCCAGACCAGGCAGGCTGTCCAGCTCCCAGGGGAGCCCTCTTCTTTTTTTAAAAGATTTATTTATTTATTTATTTATTTATTTGACAGAGAGAGAGAGAGAGACAGCAGGAGAGAGAACACAAGCAGGGGAAGTGCGAGAGGGAGAAGCAGCCTTCCCGCCGAGCAGGGAGCCTGATCTAGGGCTCAATCCCTGGACCCCAAGATCACGACCTGAGCAGAAGGCAGTCGCTTAACGACTGAGCCACCCAGGTGCCTTCTGTCCCTTGGACAAGGGGAAGCCCCCTGTGGCCACCACATGAATGAAGACCAAGGAAACTGAAAAACAAAACAAAACAAAACAAAAAACTGTATGATAAAACAGGAAGGGGTCCTGAAGGAGAAACTCACCACAGGGCACTTGGCTGAGAACCAAGGGGGTGGCAGGAGGGGCGTTCTGGGGAGCAGGGCCCCTCCCGGAAGCCTGGCTCTGCAGAGTTGAGCCCGACTGGGGGCGGGGTGGGGGGAGGGATGCCTGGAACTCATTAGCATTATGTCAGGAATAATGTAAAATTAAAACATTTAGCTTTGGCTTCTAAAATGAAGGAGGACAAAAAGAGAAGGATGCCATTGTGCTGAGCTGCTTAGCTCTGACTGGGGCACCAATAATTTACCGAACATAAATCTCGGCCTTATACTTGGACCCAGGCCAAGCACTGAGGGCTGATGAGTCTGCAGCTCTGTCCTGGGGCAAGCCTGGGAGGGGCAGGGGGCCCGAGAGCTCAGGTGAGGTCTTCCAAAACTGCTCGCTTCCCACAGAAGGGCCAGGTATGCAGCCTCTCCCTCACCAGCCCCTCCCTGCCTCCATCCTGGACACTGCCCCCAAGTCCATCACCCATCCTGTCATCAGACAGATTGCTAGATGGCAAGCCTGTCCTTGCCACTGCACAAAACCCAGTGGTGGCTCTCTGCTGCCTTCCGCGTATGACCCACGGCCTTCAGGCCTGGTGTTTCTAGACTCCAGCATCTGAATGTGCAGGCCTTCCAGCTGCGACTGGCTCCCAGGCTCCCGTTTGTCCCCAGGCTCCAGTTACACTGACTGCTTGGGTTTTCAGAACTTCCTGTACTTCCGGAGCTTTTGCATATGCTGTTCCCTTAGCCTGGAACTCCCTCAGGCATCAGGGCTAACTAAGCTCCAATAGTGGCTTCTCAGCCGAAGCTCTGGGCTTTTCTCTCTGGGTCCACTCCGGCCCTCGGGGAAAGGCAGGGGGGCTGGGCCAGGCTGTGTAGGAGCTCAGGACTCAATGTTAGGACCGGCTGGCCTTTGGAGGTCCTTGTGTTACAGATTGGGACCTCGAGGCAGACCAGAAAGGGCAGGGCTGACAAGGCTTCCCTGGGCCCCTGTCCCAGCTCTGAACCCCTTGGATTCTTAGGGCAGACTCTTTCTGCTCCTACATGCTCGTTAGTCACCCAGGCCTGAGTTCAAGTCTTAATTCCCCTCCAGCTCCGTGATCGGCGCAAACCACCTAAGCTCTCCGGGGTTCAGTGTGTGTTGGCATTCCAAGGACGGAACGAGAGTACAGGGCTCCCCCCACCCCCGCGCCCAGGGCTGTGCGGAGTCAGCATCAGACACCGCCGAACGCCGACCATCGCCACCTGCAACCCCCCATGCAGACGGAGAAACTAAGGTCCGAGGCGACGGAGGACAGAGAGACAGTGGCAGAACGGAGTCCGAGGCTTCCCGCTCCGGAAGCCAGTCTGAGCACAGTTCGCAAGGCCTGACCAGTCCGGTGACACAAGACAGATGCTCACTCAGTCACTGGCCACCCGCTTGTCCTCATTCACTCACTCGCTCAGCTAAGTGCCCATAACCAGATGTCCCAGACACAATGTAGTGACAAGAGCGAGTCACCAAACAGTAAATACAGGAGGATTCTATTCTAGCACAGGGGGCAGTTATCATATATACTGAGAGAAGTCTGGAAAAATACTCTAAAATGTTAAACAGTGGGTATTACAGAGTGGTATACTTAGGAGTAACTTTTCCTTTTTCTCTGTACTGTTTTCTACTTCTTGATATATCATACTTTTAAAAATTTTTTTAAATTTATTTATTTGTCAGAGAGAGAGGGAGAGAGAGAGAGAGAGAGCGCGAGCACAGGCAGACAGAGTGGCAGGCAGAGGCAGAGGGAGAAGCAGGCTCCCTGCCGAGCAAGGAGCCCGATGTGGGACTCGATCCCAGGACGCTGGGATCATGACCTGAGCCGAAGGCAGCTGCTTAACCAACTGAGCCACCCAGGCATCCCAGATATATATCACACTTTTCACTAGATATTTTATACCCCCATGTTTTGTTGAAGTTTAAAAAAAAAAATCACAGTGGGCAGTGATCCTTTCTGGATAGACATAGGTTGCAGAACTAGATTCTGCTCAGTTCTACATGTGGCTTCAGGTGAGCTGCCCTGAGGAACAGGACTGGAGGACATTCCCATCCTCGATGTGGAGCCAAAGATCTGAGTCAGGTCTGGATGTGACATTTGCTCCTGTCCTCTGTGAACTCAGTTTCCTTCCACATGATGACCTCTAGAGGGGATCTGAGGGTCAGGGAAGGCATGGATGTGGGGATGAAGCCCATGAAAGTGACAGCTGCGTGCCTGCATCAGGAAAGCCAAGGGTCACCCTGCTGGATGCCCCACCCCGGACAGGCACAGATGCCTCCTCACGGGGTGATACCACCTAGCTGTCACACACGTGGTAGCCAGTGACGACCGAAGAGTCTCTGGAGACGCGGTGGCCAGTTTAGTTAAATAGTGGTGACGGCCTCTCTCCTAGGTCAGAGGACACAGGCAAATCCGAGCCACAAGCCTGGATGGGGGAGGGCAAGGCTGCTGCTCACCTCCCGGCAGCCGCCAAGAGCACCAGGAAGAGTGACCTTTCCCACACCCATCTCTGCAGCCTCGGCTGAACGTCTGAGGACACGCTTCTGAGCCAGCTGGATGGGGTGTGGAAGTTTTGGGTCAGCCCGACCAAGGTTCAAGTCCCAGCTCTGCTGTGTACTGCCTTGGGTCCTTAGGCATGTTACTTAGCCTCACTGGTCCAGAATTGTTTTCTGAAAAGAGTTAACACGCCTTCCTGGTGGGTTTATTGTAAGGGCCAAATGAGGTAAGAGATGGCAGGGCCCACCATCTCTGGGGTCAAGACAGGGCTCCATCCAGCAATACAACATGTCAATGATGGGCGTCACGCTCCAGGAAGCCTGTGCCTTTGCTCGCTTCACTCTCTACCCAGAGTGCCCTCCTCCTGCCCCTTTACCTGGTAAAATCCTGCTCATCCTCCAAGCTTCAGCTCAGAAGCCGCCTCTTCCAGGGAGCCTTCCTTGATTCCCCCACTTTTAAGGCCAGGCTCCTCTGGGGTCCCACCAAGCCCTGTCCTTCCCTCATCATAGCCCCTAGGACTCGGGATTTTAACTATTGGCTTCTGTGTCCTTTCCTCCTGCCAGCTGGGGATGTGAGTCAGAGAGGGGATGAGGCCTCTCACTATACAGCCCAGCAATGACCTGGACACACAGCATGGACTCAGGGCACGTTTGCTGAGTGGAACAATGTGCTTGGTTGGGGTTAGTCACCCTTGTCTCTTCCCATCCTTGGGTAAGAAGGAAGGTTTTTTGTTTTTTTTTTTAAGATTTTATTTATTTGACAAAGAGAGACACAGTGAGAGAGGGAACACAAGCAGGAGGAGTGGGAGAAGGGGAAGCAGGCTTCCTGCAGAGTAAGGAACCCAATGCAGGGCTTGATCCCAGAACTCTGGGATCACAACCAGAGCCACAGGCAGATACTTAATGAGTGAGCTAGCCAAGCGCCCCAGGAAGGTTCTTTTAAGATTACATAAGTCTGAGTTGGAAAGGGTGTTAGGGCAAGTCTGTGGCTGGGGAAGGAGAGACTGGTTCAAGGCTGCCCAGTCAGTGGTGATACCAAGAGAGGGTGCCAGGTCCTCAGACTCCCAGCCCAGTGCTTCCTGACCTTTGGCCTCAAGGGGACTCTCCCTCAAGGGGACTCTCCTCCCACCCACAAAAAGGGCAGCAGAGCCATCTCCTCCTGCACCCTCACAGAGCTAGCTCTTGACAGCTGGGTCCCAAGTTCTACTGCACTTTTCACCACCTGCTCCTGCCTCTGATGGATGGACAGTGTTATTTATCTCTGTAACATTCCATGTCTCAGGCCCTGACCCAGGCCAAATCCACCTGACATACCTAGCCCCCCAGAATGTCACCAAGAGCCCACTCGAGCCTGGACCCATCAAGGGCCCTGCTTTAAAATGTATTTGCTAAGTGCTTGCACCACAGTGGGTTTTCATCATCTCTGGAATGACTGTACATTCTGGAACACAGACTTGGTGAACTTGGCTCAGACCAGGTCTGACAAAGTCTATTTCCCTGCCTCTCCCTTTGTGCTGAGCCAAGCCTGGGCTGCCAGGGATTACCAGAGCAGAATGGGGGTAATTTCTCATTAGAAATATGGTTCATAAAGTCCATTTCTATTTTACTCAAGGAGCCAGGAGCAGCCCAAAGAGGTCCAACTTGAGAGTCTTTCTGTGTGAGGGGGCAGCAGTGAGGACTTTTATTTTCTTATAAATCTATGCTATTGTGTTTTCCACATTTTCTGCAATAAGCATAGAAAACATCTACATTTATTTTTTAAAAACTCAAGGACAGAATCCTCCTGCTTCTCCAACTCCCCCCCTCACACCCCACCCCACTCCCCTGGCCTGCTTCCCTTGTTGCTTCTTTGCACAGGAGAAGTTTCTGCTAAACTTGGGATGAACCTCTCCCCCACCACCAGACGCCAAGCTCTACCTAGACCCTGGGTCTGCTCGCTTTACCTTCTCAACAACTCTGCATTTTAAGTAGGCTCCATGCCCAGCATGGGACTTGAACTCACAACCCTGAGATCCAGAGTCCTACTGACTGAGCCAACCAGGTGTCCCAACGACTTCGTGTTTTAAAGATGAATCTTGGCCAAAGCCACCCCAGGAGTCCAGGCTGATTAAGACCTGAATGCAAGTCTGTGTGACTCCAAAGTACTTCCTTTTCCTACGGTAACACCTCCCCTCTCTGGGCCTCAGTTTCCCCAGTTGTAAAAATAAAGAGGAGAGGGCTGAAGATGGTCCCACCGGTCCCCTCTGATGCTGGCATGCCGCACCTAGTGTGACTGGCTTCTTTCTCTTAGTGTAATGATTTCAAATTTCATCTGTGCTGTGGCATGGATCTACACTTCATTCCTTTTTATGGCCAAATTAACGTTTCATCGCATGGAGAGATCACGTTTTGTTTGTCCCTTCATCAGCTGGTTAACATTTCCTTTGTTTCCACCTTTTGTCTCTTGTGAATCCTGCTGCTATGAACATCCCTGTACATTTTTTATAGACACATGTTTTCTTCTGCTTGGGGTGTATGCCTAGGAGCAGCATTGCCAGATCACGTGGTAGCTCTATACTGAATTGTTCGGGGAACTGCCAAATGACGCTCCAAAGCAGTTATACCATTTTACGTTCCTATCATCAGTGTGAAGGTTCCAATTTCTCCACATCCTTGCCAACACTTATTGTTCCCCATCTGTTTTATTGTAGCCCTCTTAGCAGGTGTGAAGTAGCAGCTCACTGTGGTTCTGATTTGCATTTCCCTGATGGCTAACGATGTTGAACAACCTTTCCTGTGCTTTTGGCTATGTGTATGTTTTCTTTGGAGAAATGTCTATTCAAATCCTTTGCCCACATTTATTTCTTATTGATTTCATTTTTAAAATTTTTTAAGATTTTATGTATTTGAGAGAGTGCATGAGCCAGGAGAAGGGAGAAAGAAGGGAGGGGCAGAAGCAGAGGGAGAACCAGGCTCCCTCCTGAGAGTAGAGCCTGAGGCTTGGCTCGCTCCCAGGACCCCAGGATCATGAACTGAGCTGAAGGCAGAGGCTTAGCCAACTGAGCCACCCACGTGCCACTTTTGCCTACTTTACATTGGGTTATTTATCTTTTTTATTATTGAAATGTAAGAGTTCTTATTATGTTCTGGGGACAAGTCCCTTATCAGAGCTGTGATTGCAAAAGTCAAGTAATTTTCAAGCTAAAAGGATGCCAGCTAACAGGTACCGAGAGCTTACTCTGTGCTGGGCCTTGGTGCAGGCGCTCTCCATGTCAGCAGTGTTTTCAACCCTGCAATAACCCCATGAAGCAGGTTTGATTATTGTTGTTCGCTCTGTCATCATCCCCATATTACAGATGGGTCAACAGTCACAGAGCCGTGCCCTCCTCAGGTCACAGGCAGGGGCACAGTGGAAGCTCTGGGGCATGAAGGTCGTGGTGCCTCCTGGGCCTGCCATGGGGCAGAGACGACACGGGACCCATCAGAGCTAACACGATGCTTCTGACAGGAGCCCAGGCCACCAGGTGGAGTCCCTCTCATGAGATTTTCCATCTCCTTGGCCAACCTCAGGAGACTTGGGTTCCATTTTATTGACGAAGGATTCTGTTTCCTGATAGCCGTGCAGGCTCAAATTGGGTGGAAAGGGGTTTTCTCCCTGGAGACTTTAGACTACTGCTCGGGAACCAACTCTCTGCAAATGAGGGATGATGAGGTTTTGGGCCGTCGATGCCAGAGGGAAGCTAGCCCATTTGCACATTAGCAAGTGAGCATCCGTGGCCTGGGCCTGAAGGAGGTGGGTGGTGGTGCCTGGAAAGCAGTGAGCCCAGATGGGACAAGGCCTTGACCCCGGGGGTTGGAGGCTTCAGGGACCCTGTGTAGGGTGAACCCAGACTGACACTTTGCCAGGTTCCAGCTGCCCCCCAACATCTGGGTTCTGGGCACCCACCCAAGCTGGAGACCAGACAGGCTTTCTGCAAGAAGATAGTTAATGGAATACTCTTGTTATGAAATCAGAGCAGTGGAAGGTCAGGGACAATGCAGATCCCACAGGGCCAGCAGACTGAGGTAGACCGCACCACCATCCCCACGATGGACTGTCCAAGTGCTGTGAAACCCACGGGCGTCAACAGGCCACATGACCAGGAAGCTCCTGAGCCATAATGCTGACTATTTCTGGGCTGATTCTCAATCATCTTCACACAGGCACAGAGAGGTGACTACTTCACCTGACATGAGAGCCGTACCAGGAGTCGGACCCTTCTCTAAGATCCCAGCAATGACTCTGAAGTTGCCCCTTGGTGAGTACTTGCTGCGCACTCGACACTGTGCTAAGGGCTCTGCCAGGTACGGATGGGACCCGGCCCAGGGGAAACGCAGCACTGAGGTGGTCCAGAGTCGCCCGCGCTCTCTTTTTGGTGTTTTAAAATCTCTAGCATCAGATGATGTTACATTTGTACAAAGAAACCCTACACACCCACCTCTTGTGGTCGCAGTGAAGCCCGAGGATGTCATGAGATGGCGCTCTGGACACTGGGGTGGCCCCTCTGCCCTCAGCACCCCAGGCTCAGGACGCAGGCCTCTTACAGGTGATGGGACACACACAGGCCTCAGGCTACATCCTCCCTCCTAACCTGGGTCCTCATCTGTCCAGAGGGGTGACTATCTCCACCCTCCTGCCTCCCCAGGTGCCGGGAGGGCATCAGGTCAGTCACTCCAAGGCAGGCAGGGCAGAACCTGGGAGACCGACGGAAGCCTCGTGAAGGGCTGCCTCTCTGAGGGGCCCTCTGAGCCCTTCAGAAAGCACTGTCGCGCGGGCAGTCCTGGCCCTCGAGGGCCTTGCCCATCTGGGACCTCTCTTTTTCCCTCTGCCCACAGAATCCTGTCTCGCTATGGGCCTGCCATTTAGAGTCCCCATGTTGTGGCCCAAGCGCAACCTCCTTCAGCTCTCCCTGACCTGACACTCGGCTCTCCCCGCCCATGGCCTTCCCTGGGTGCACCGCATGAGCTCCTTCCTCCTGGCCCCTCGGCCCAGAATGTCCTTGGGCACCAGTGCGTTCTTCACCACTCTAGCCTCTGCCGGTCTCCAGGAAACTTCCCCAGACGCCCCCCCTGATACCTCACACAGTCCTCGACCTGAGGAGGAAGGAATGAGGGCTCCAAGCTCCTGGGTTCAAATCCCAGCAAGGCCGGGCCAGCAGACTCATGTCTCCCAGCTCTCCTCCAGCACCCCTACACCGAACGCACATGCACACACCAACCCCACGTCAACATACACTCCCACACCCCATACACATGTCCGTGCCCGAAACAGATTCTCAAACATTCTCCTCCAACACACGTGCGCCTTGACCACACAGGCATACCCAGCATGGAATCGACACCCAATCAACATATACAACACACATCCGAACCCTCAACCACACCCTCAAACTCCTCTCCCCCAATATAAGCACAGGCCATGACCGCACTATACCTCCCAAACTCAAGTTCAAACTCGTACTCACCCAACCCAACCACAGCCACATAGAGGCAGAGCTACTGCAGGAGTGCGCTTGAGAGCGTGTCCTGGGAGCATGTGCCGGTGTGCAGGTGTCCCCAGGTGCTGGATGTGTGTCTGGCAGTGCTACCGGGGGTGTCTGGCTATGCTCTGGGTGTTGACATGTAGGGGTCTGGGGATATGCAATGCGTCTATGTCTATTTCCACCATATACTCCTCCAGCCGTATCCCCAATATATACATCCTTAATTGCATAAACACCCCTAGCCCACACCAAACTCCATAGCCCCCATCACCATCCCAAACATATACTCTGAAACCATCCACATTCCAATCCTACTGAGCCCCGGTCCACACACACAACCCCCACAGATCTAATCACACAAACACACACCCTCATTCTCTCCTAATTCCTGCAACACTCAACATGCATCCAGGTATAGTCAATCACACACATACACACTTTCCCAGACCACCTGCCCCCTCCACCTGTCCATCCAAAGAAGGGCCCCTGGACTCTCCCATTATGGCTCCCCAGGCCTCACCGCACACCCCAATCTTAAACTCCCATGGGTAGAGATTGTGCCTGCATGGGAATGGGACAGGCAGGTCCCTGCATGCATGGGGCAGATCTGTGTGGCAGAGCGCAGATGGCAGGGGATAGACAGCCCCCACCGGGCCTCCATCCTCGGATCCCCTGGCCACATTCCTGCCTGCTCCAGGGGAAGGCCCTTATTCTGCCCTTGTTCATTGATTAAAATACTTTTAACCCAACCACAAAGATTGTTGTCTTTGTCTTTCGTTCTTTCTTTCTTTTTTTAATATAAAAACCAACAGATGCGTTTGGGGACCCTCTGATTTTCCTCCAGGGTGATTCACATGACCACAACCGGTTCTTGGAGAAGAAAAGCAAACATTCCCGTGGCCTAATAGAAACATTCCCCCCACCCCCCGCCATCCCTCCTCTCCTCTTCAGGCTCGGCTCCTTCTCAGGGATGGCTTCCCACTTGGAGGCTGAGGGCCCAGAGGAGGATGTGAGACCAAGTCTACAAGACTTTTTCTGTTTTTAGTTTTATCATCCACCCTGGAGGAGGGAGTTGGGCAGGCAGAGACGAACCACCTCAGTGACAGAAAAGAAGGAGGCTCCCATTTATTTAATCAGGCCTTTTGAACCAACAAAGCAGTACCCCCTGGAGAGTGGGTTACTGTTGTGATTCCCATTTCATATATGACAAAACTGAATCAGAGGTAATAAGTCACTTGTTCAGGGCCTCAGCTAGCGGCAGGACTCAGCCAATGCAATACAGAGCTGGTATGTGAGCTGATCCCACAGCCTGAGCAAGGGGACCGCCACCCTTCTTGGCCTTTGCGACACTCTGCCCTGCCTAGCTGGTCCACGGTGGCTGGTCAGGCACATGCAGTAGACCCCAGCCCTGGAAGCCTCGGAGGACACAGGTTATGCTTCAGAGCTAGAGGGCACCAGGACAGCACAGTCAGGGCTGGAAGAATCTGTAGGGTAACAGCATCCCGCCCGCCCCCACCCCCGGCCCCCAGGATAGGAATCCACTCCACAGCCTCCTTGCCAGGGACCATTCCCTTGGCTTACGCACCTGTTGAGATGCTCCCCCTGCCACCCAAGGCAGCCTTTTCCTATCCAGCTACCACCTCTCCATCCAAACATGACTCTTCCATCTATACCCTCACCTGTCCATCATCCATCCCATGTTTAATGCCTACAAGATGCTGGGTACCCTTTCAGCTGCTGGTGACACAGTGGTGAACAAGACACTCTATGGCGTCCACCCCAGTGCCAATCAAAGCAGGATGGAGCCACTAATTAGATGGGGAGCCAGGCTCCAGATGCTGAGGGATGTGGGCAGTGCTTGTCAGCTCACATGCTAGTGGGTGGTACAGAGACCAGCCAAATAAGCAAATACGTAACACAGTGTCAGACCTTGTAAGCGCTATGGGCAAAAGCACTTGGCCTTGTGCTGGGATGTATTGTGATAGGGAAGAGATGATCAGGGAAAACCTCTCTGTAGAGGTGGCATCTGAGCTAGGACCTCAAGGATGAGAAGATGCCAGGCACACACGCAGCTCTAGGAATGAAGAATCCTAGTGCGCGGCGGGGGGGGGGGGGGGGGGGGGGGGGGGGGGGGGGGGGGGGGGGGGGGGGGGGGGGGAGATAGCCAATGCAAAGGCCCTGAGGCAGGAAAGGAGGTAGAGCAAGGAGACCAATATGGTTAAAG
>PISX010005038.1:19122-113150 GCA_004024625.1 Mellivora capensis | reverse complement strand
TCCGGAAGGAGAAAACGGGCCGGGACCGGGGAAGAGTCTAGGCCGGGGCGGCGCGCGGCGGCAGCGTTTCCTCACCTGGGGTTCCGTGGGGTTCCGCGGGACGGCGTCGCTGTTCGGGGTGACAGGCCCCGAAGCAGCCCGTGCGACGCGACAGACGTGGCTCGGAAGCGACCGCGGGGGGTCTGCGTGCGGGGATGTCGCGTCTCTGTGCGGCGACAGGGTCCCGCAGATCCGAGGTCACCGCAGAGGACGCGCCGCGTCCCGACACCCCCGCGGCACCAGGTCACCGGAGCAGAGATGCCGTCGGGCTCCGGGAGGGAGGCCGAGCCCCGGCCCAGGTCCCCCGCGTGGACGGGCCACTCGCCCTTGAGGAGGCCGCGGCCGCCCGAGACACGCGGGAGGACAGAGTCGGGGCCGAGTCTCGGGCGCGGCAGACGCGGCGGGACTCGGGGTCCCAGGTCCCCGCGGCGCCCCCACAGCCGGGTCGGAGACGGGAGGAAGCGGGTCGGGCCTCGGGGCCGCGGCCGGCGAGCCGGAGCGGCGGCGGGAAGGGGGCGGCTCGGCGCGCGCGACGGACCCCGCGGTGGGGACGCGCCCGCCCCGGCCCCGGGCGGCCCCGGAGCAGCTCCCGCAGGACGTCGCCGTCCCCGCGGCTCCGCGGCGAGAACCTCCGCCCCCCGGGCCCCGCCTTCCTCCGCGGACGCGCCCTCCCGGCAGCCCTCCCGGCTTCCCCCGCCGCGTCCCGGCCCTGCCGAGCCGGGGACAGGCCGGTCCTCCGACGCCGCGCGCCGCGGACGACGGACACGGAGGGGGACGCGCGGGGCTCCGGGGAGAACCGCCGGGAAACGCCCGCCGGCCCCGCCGCCGCGGGCAGAGCCCGCGCTGTCGCCCCCGGACGCCCGGACTCCGGCCGGCCCTGCGGCGGGTGTGGACAGGGAAGGACCTCGCAGGGCCGGGGGGGGGGGTAGCGCGCGCGAGCCCCGAGGGGGCGGCCGGACTGTCTGCGGAGCCGCAGGAGCCCAGTCCGGGGCGCGCGGACACAGCCGCGACCCGGGGCGTGTCCCAGCCCGGAGAGGGGGGGACCCCACAGCCCCGCGCCAGCCCCTCGGAGGCCGCCGCGCCACACACAAAGCCGCGGAGGCCGCACCGTCTACACGGCGCGCCCTTCCTCCGCGGGGGCCCTGCGAGCGCGCGCGCCCTCGGCAGTCCCCGCTCCGGCGGCTTCTGCTCACCTGAGGGGGCCGGACTCCTGTCAGCGTGGCCGCGGCCCCGCGTCCTCCTCAGAGGGTCCTGTCAGCATGCACGCGGCCCCCACAGCGGGTCCTGTCAGCGGGGACGCGGCCCCCACAGCGGGTCCTGTCTGCGTGGACGCGGCCCCGCGTCCTCCACAGCGGGTCCTGTCAGCGTGGACGCGACCCCCACAGCGGGTCCTGTCGGGGTGGCCGCGGCCCCGCGTCCTCCTCAGCGGGTCCTGTCGGCGTGGACGCGGCCCCCACAGCGGGTCCTGTCGGCGTGGACGCGACCCACACAGCGGGTCCTGTCGGCGTGGACGCGACCCCCACAGCAGGTCCTGTCGGGGTGGCCGCGGCCCCGCGTCCTCCTCAGCGGGTCCTGTCGGCGTGGACGCGGCCCCGCGTCCTCCACAGCGGGTCCTGTCGGCGTGGACGCGGCCCCCACAGCGGGTCCTGTCGGCGTGGACGCGACCCCCACAGCGGGTCCTGTCGGCGTGGACGCGGCCCCGCGTCCCCCTCAGCGGGTCCTGTCGGCGTGGACGCGGCCCCCACAGCGGGTCCTGTCGGGGTGGCCGCGGCCCCGCGTCCTCCTCAGCGGGTCCTGTCGGCGTGGACGCGGCCGCCACAGCGGGTCCTGTCAGCGGGGACGCGACCCCCACAGCGGGTCCTGTCGGGGTGGACGCGGCCCCACAGCCCCCACAGCGGGTCCTGTCGGCGTGGCTGCGGCCCCGCATCCCCCTCAGCGGGTCCTGTCGGTGTGGCCGCGACCCCGCGTCCTCCTCAGCGGGTCCTGTCAGCGTGGACGCGGCCTCCACAGCGGGTCCTGTCAGCGTGGACGCGGCCCCCACAGCGGGTCCTGTCAGCGTGGACGCGACCCCCACAGCGGATCCTGTCTGCGTGGACGCGGCCCCGTGTCCTCCTCAGCGGGGCCTGTCGGTGTGGCCGCAACCGCGCGTCCCCCTCAGCGGGTCCTGTCGGTGTGGACGCGACCCCGCGTCCTCCTCAGCAGGTCCTGTCGGCGTGGACGCGGCCCCGTGTCCTCCTCAGTGGGTCCTGTCGGCGTGGACGTGGCCCCGCGGCCCCCACAGCGGGTCCTGTCGGCGTGGCCGCAGCCCCCACAGCGGGTCCTGTCTGCGTGGACGTGGCCCCGTGTCCTCCTCAGCGGGTCCTGTCTGCGTGGACGTGACCCCGCGTCCTCCACAGCGGGTCCTGTCTGCGTGGACGCGATCCCGCGTCCTCCACAGCGGGTCCTGTCGGCGTCGATGCGGCCCCGCGTCCTCCACAGGGCTCCTGAGAAGGCCCAGTTCCTGTCAGCGTGGACATGGACCTATATCCTCCGGAAGTCCCCACAATGGTCCTGAGGAGCGCAGGCTCCTGACTGTGGAGGAGGCCCCGCATCCTCCTGAAGCCTGGGCATCCTCACAGACGCTCCCCAGGCCTTCGAACACCTGTCAGCCCCCAGAGAAGGCGGCCTGAGCGCGCATGCCCAGCAAGGGTCCTGGAGTGGGGCTGGGGCGCCCCCTGCAGGCCGAGCGGGACGTGGTGCGGTGACTCGGGCGCCCCCCTGCCAGCGGTGAGGGCAGAACAGGATGCGGTGCGCTCAGTTCAGGGGAGGCACCTGTCCCTCCTGGGGTCCAGCTGGATCCATTCCATTTTGGAGATTCAAACTGAAGTGGAGTCCAGTTATCCCCTCTCTTCTCCAGAAATAGAAACAATGAATCAGAAACCATACAGAATTCAGTGAGCTGCAGACACGGGAATGCTCCAGGAGGATGGGGGACACTCAGGAGGACTGGGGGCGTGCAGTGTTGGCCAGACTGGGAAGTAGGGGGACCGGGAGTGCTCCAGGAGGATGTCACAATGGTGCCCTTGTGTGACCATATGTGTAAGCGTCACTGGCATTGGCCAGAAAGGAAATGACATGGCGGGCGAGGGGCAGTGTCCCTAAACTGTCTTCTGCAAGGCAAAGTTCAGTTACGAGATTTTGCTCAGCACAATTTCATTTCACATGCATCTGTGAGTCCCTAAAGTTGATTAAGTAGAACATGAAGTACGTAGTTTGCCATTTCCTTTTTTTTTTAGTATTTTTGAAAAGATTTTATTTATTTATTTGTCAGAGAGCGAGCACAAGTAGGCAGAGAGGCAGGCAGAGGCAGAGAGAGAAGCAGGCTCCCTGCTGAGCAAGAAGCCCAGGGAAGGACTCGATCCCAGGACCCTGGGATCATGATCTGAGCCGAAGGCAGTGGTTTAACTGACTCAGCCACCCAGGCGTCCCCGTAGTTTGACATTTCTTTCAAGTCTGAGGTGCCAGGGGCAGAGCATACTTGATATTTCTTTTTGTTGCTTTCAGAGTCTGATGACTTTTCCTGCCTTCATCTCCGACCCAAGGACAGGGAACAAAGGCAACACAGATCTACACTTCTAATTGTCCACAGAAATCTGCAAACCTGCGTTCTCACAGGAGCTAAAGGTTCAGGACCGTGGTGACAGAAAGGGGAGGAAGAGAGCAAGGAACCAAAAGAACTTGTTATGTGTCTGTGAGGAGGCCCACTTCTCCACCTGTCGGAAGCAAGCCATGCATGACAGGAGGGAGTCACGCCTTCGCCTGGTCCGTCTGTTTGCTGCCCTTGAGCAGAGCAGGGGATGTGCTGAGCTGGGTGTGGGTGTCGGTTGGCGGGGAAGGGGGGTGGCCTGCTGGCCACCGATGCTAGGACCAGCACCTGGTCCTCCACTAAGGTGAAACAGTATTTATGCTTAGTGACCTGTTTCCTGGGACAAGTAATGTGCTCAGTGCTTTGGTGACTATAGCCTCTCCCATTTTATTTTTTAAAAACACTTTAGGCAGGTAAGATGGACATACAAAAAGCTGTCCATAATTAATGTATGCAACTTGACCCTGACCCTAACCCTAATATCTAGTTAAGATATACTCTATTTAGAATATTGCTCATGAATTATAGGATGGTTTTTAGGAGCTAGGGGATCCAGGGACCAACCTTATTCTATTTTATTCTCCCTCGAATTTGACAGGTTGAAACACATTCTGCCACATGCTATCTGGAGAGTGGCCACATGGGGGCAACAGTGAGTAAACATTGGCGTGAACAATCCTCAAAAAGAGGGGTTCCAAGAGGCAGGCTGGAGTAGTCAGGGGGTGGGGGGGTGTCTCCTGGAGGAAGGGACCAGGAGACTTGTCACGGGTTCCAACAGTGCAGCATCAGGGTGTACGTTGTGCCTGACCCACGACCCCCAGGGGCACTGGGGCATTCTAGCTCCAGAGGATCTGCAGACTGCAAATTGGCCTGAGCACAGCCTCAGGGGTCTGTCCTCTTGGTTCCTGGGTGTGGCTCTTTCTCTGCTTCTGGAGGCTGCGGACTGTCCTTTTGTTTTCCTCTGAGCTGCACTATTTTGTGTGGATTCAGCGCTGTTAGCTGACCCAAATTCTTCCTGAAAAGAGGTAGAATAGAAGTCATCCTTCCTTCCTAGGTAGACCTGAATAGATTCAATAAGAATAGCCTTTTTCCAGCCCCCCGGGGCTTCATCTGCTTGCCAGCTCCAAGAATTTTAAAAACACTATTCCTTTAACAGTTTAAAATAATTGGTTTGGTTTTTTAAAAATTAAACAAAGTCACACTTTTAATAACCTATAAAATGATCTGTAAACATTGAGCAAGTCTTTACAGGATGAAGGACTGAGTCAAGGTCAGGGTCAAGGTCAGGGTTGGGATTAGGGTGTGTGAGGTTGAGGTTAAGTGTAACAGTAACAGGGTCGTGGTCAGGGTGAGGGCCAAGGTCAGTGTCACAGCGGAAGTTGATCAGCAGCCCCTGCCCCACTGCCCGGCACTATGTGAAGCTTTTGCTGCACCTCCTGAAACGCTCTCCCGCCCGGAGCTGTGGGTCTACCTCCCTCACCTGCCTGGAGTCCTCAGTGCTGCCTGGCCCTCCCTGTCCACCTCCACAGGGACACAAGTGTCATGAAGGCAGGGATCTCAAAACAGAATGTTTTGCATGTGGATGGATTCCAAGCCCCCCGAAGAACGGGTGGCACACAGCAGGTGCTCCGCTGAAGCTTGTTCAACAAGTGATGAGTGTCCATAGAGGTATTTCTGGAGGGAAAAGTGCATCTGGAAATGAACGGTTCACAGTTCTCTCTGTGCAATAATGACAAGAAAGTTTCATGGCTGACTGGACACATGTCCATACTGTTTAAATTCTTTTCAAGGTAAGGACGAATTGGTTTATTGATAGTTGCTTAAGAATTTTACAGCATGAATGGAGGCTACAATTTTTCAAATTTAAAAAATTGATGTTGGTTATTTTATAATCACCAAAAATGGATTTTTCCACTTTGAGAGAAAACAAAGAGCTCCAGGTAAAGTTCCTGGTAAAGTGACAAGAGACTCCGCACTGTAGCTATTACCCAAGCCTCAAACAACCAGCAGCCTTTTGAGGAGCCCTGGAGACCCTCGAAGGCACCCTGCTCTAGCGCTCTTCTCTGAGGAGGAAAGACAAACCAAGGGGCAAGACAACACATAAGGTCCATTTATTGAACAGCAGCTTTGGAAAGGAATCCTCGAGACAGTGAAGGGATGTATTTCCCCATCTCTGCTTCACTCCTCTCCCACACGCCTCCGTCCTTCGCAGGCTAGAGCCTGATGCAGACAAGGTGACTGTCTTAGATGTACTTACACACGTCCTTGGAGGGCACAGTCTGGAAGTGCAGACAGATGGGACATTTGTAAAAGTGGGACAGCAGAGTCTCACTGTAGCCCACCAGGAAGTAGAACTTGTGTGCAGGCAGCTGCCCAGGACCAGGGCACAGATCTCCAACTGGTTAGCCCGGTGCTTTAGGACCAGCTGGTCGGACAGGCACCCTGGGAAGGTGCCCAGCATGAACTTCCAGAGGAAAATGTCCTCTGCTGTTCGCTCTGCAGCGTGGCCCTCCCCACTCAGGTTCCCTGAAAGGAGAAGGACCCCGAAGACTCAGCACAAACTCCAGTGGGAACATCCAAGGCCTGTCACTCAATTCCACCCCCAGCCTGGCTTCTTCTCTCTTGTTCTACAAGTGGAATGAAAAGAATAACACTTGCAAGTTCAAAGTACAGTACTTCATTACACTCACAAACAAAGCCTGTGAAGTGGGTATTATCAGTTATCCTGGTTTTACCAAAGGGAAGACGGAGGCCTTAGGAGGGCATAAAACTCAGATGATCCTTTCCTGTCTAGACCTTTTCCACTCTTTCTGGGCCATTTATAGAATCACTGGACATCCCCTGGCCCAGAGAGATGAGGCCACCAGCTACTTCTGAGACTGGGGACATGAGCTCTCTCACCAGCCAGGGCCATAGCCTCAACCAGGGATTCTCAAAGTAGATCCTGAAATTCCTACACCTCAAACGTTCAGTATGTGTGAAGAGTCTCCACACCCAGCCCCAGAGCTTAGAGCCAGAACCTGGAAAGGATGGGAGACAGGAATCTGTATTTTAAGTTTTCTAGACAGATGGATCTCAAAACACCCAAGCTGAGAAGCCTCATACTGAGCAAAACACAGCTGATCCTCATTAGTCCCAGTAGTTATGTTCTATGGAGTCAGCATGAGCAATGAGTTAGGGGACACCGAACCCTCGCTCCTAGGGGATCCATGGGGTTAGGTTTCTGCATTCCCTGGTTTGAGTCACATCAATATGTAACCTTGTTTCCTGCGTGTTTCTGCTTTAAGACCCCTTGTTTAATACATACGTTGCTTAACCCTCAACTCTCTGCCCACAGCATTAGAGCTCATGCATGAGGAAGCTTATTAACACCCATATTTTCTCCCCAGTGTAGGTCACACCTTTCTTGTGCTTCACACGTCACCATTAGGGCTATTTTAAGGCCGTGAAGCCACCGACAGAAAGCCTGAAGCTGCAAACATGGGCACTAATGGACCTCGAAAAGGTGTTCAAAAAGAACATCTGTTTACAGCAGGAGCGGAAACAAGAAGGCAGCGCCCTCGGTGGGGAAGGCGTGTGCAGGGTGACTGCTCTGCCCTGGTCCCACGGTGATGTGGGAATATAAAATCTGAGCATGAAGCCCTCTGAACAAGCAGGAGTTGGGTCAGGCTTGCGCACGTGTTTACCTGGTGTCCGTGAGACAACCATGACCAAGAACTCCATCCGCAGGCCCCCAGCACCATGACCCCACACCTGTGTAAAGCGAGAGCCAGCCCTTGTGGTGGACGATGTGGTGCCATGTGTGGGCCTCCTTGTAAGTCACCGGCTTGTCCCCCTTGCCCACTCTGACTCAGGTTGCCTGGCTCTAGAAGCACAGAGGGGCCGTGACTCTGCATGTCCACCAACCCAAGGGACCATCCCCACGCCCCACCCCTGGCCCCTAAGGTCCCCGACTACGCTGCCCCCAGCTTCGCCCACAGGTCCCCAACCCCTCCGCACCCTCACCACACCGCCCCAGGCCTTCAGGTCCCTACACTCCCAGCTCTCGGCACCCAGACCCTAACCCTTCCACACAAATTCAGCGCCCCCCGAACACAAACCCTAACCCTCACCCTCACTATAACCCTTCCCCCAAATCAGCCCTCTGGGAAGGTCTCCACACTGCCAGCAGATAAGACCCACAAAGCTCCTGGGCCCCAATCCTAACCCTAGTCATGGCTCTGGTACTACCCACACCCAAAGCCTAGGTCTGAAAAACAGGGGCTTTGGGAACCCTGACCCACACCGGAAGACTCAGTCAGTGCCACAGAAGGAAACGCCGCCGTTTGGGAGACTGAGACGGAGCTGGACCAGGAGGGTTTTGAATGAAAACCTTAGCCAAGGTGCATTCCCCGCCCCCATGAACACAAACCCTAACCGTGATTCCTAACCCTGACCCTGGCCTAATCTGTTCGGGTTTTTTTAAGGTTGTACTTATTTATTTGAGAGAGAGGGTGAAAGAGCACAGAGGCAGAGGGAGGAGCCGACTCCCCGCAGAGCAGGGAGCCCAACATGGGGCTAACTCCCAGGCCCCCGGGATCATGACCCGAGCAAAGCCGAAGACAGACACTGAATTGTGGAGGCCAAGAAAAACAAGGCTGTACCCACCTCAAGTTTGGCCTTGACATAAGTACAGCCATCTTGGCCCCGGCAGCCATCTTAGGCCTCCCGTGACCGGTAAATGACCCCTGGCTCCAGGAAGACTGACCAGAGGTTTTGAAAACAAAACACCATACGAAAAGCCAATTAGGAATAGGATAACTTAACGAGGTAATAAGTCATGTCAGGAGTAGGATAGCTTGACGTTGTAATAAATCATGTCAGAAATAGGATAGCTAAACACTGTAATAGATCACAAGAACATAGGGATGCGATCATGGCCCAATCACTCACTGCCAAATCCACCCCTACTCTGTCTTTAAAAGCTCTGACTGTAATCTGGTTCAGGGCCCAAGTCCCTACTCTGCTGCGTCAGGTATACATGGGCCCAAGCTTAAGCATGTCACCTTGTTGGGTCCGTTATCAAAGGAACGAGACTGGGACAAAGTGAAAGTTATGCAAAGCCTTATTCTATCCCAAGCATTAGAAGTCAGACTGACCGGCCAGGGCCGCCTCCAAAGAGAGCGACCCCCCCTTGGTCTTACAGGTTAGTTTTAAGGGGCACAACCGCAGACCTTTCCATATGCAGCTTTGGCTGATTGGATGTTTCCACCTGTGTGGCCTTGTTTTAGGGTGTGTTTTAGCAACAGTTACCTGGAACTGATATCAGTATCTGCTGAGGCATTTATTAAACAACAAAATGGCCACGTAGGCAACATGGAGTCACTATGGCTAAGTAGGCCCAGGCAGGCCCTAGGGGGTTAACAGGTTTTAACGTGGAATCAGCCCCAACAACCTCAGGGTCCAAGTCCCTACTCCGCTGTGCCAGGTATACTTGGGCCCAAGCTTAAGCTTGTCAAATAAACCCTCATGTGATTGCATCGGTGCTTGGCTCCTTGGTGGTCTCTCAGACAGTGAAAACTCGGGCATAACAGAATAAGCCATCCAGGTGCGCTCCGTTTCTCAATTCATAGCTTAACGCTGACTTAGGAAAGCACCCTTGCCTGAGATTTCCACTGTTAAGAGGAGGTGCTACTCTCCTGGATGGGGCAGGATTATCAGTAAACACTGTTACGACAAGGAAATGAAGACAGAGTTCATGTTCTTTGAACTTGGAAGAACACTCTGTTTCCTTGGCTCCATTTTAGTTAACGGCGCAAGGCTACAACTCCCGTGTGTTTGCGGTGGTGGCCTGGCAGCTGAGGCATTGAAGCTCCCAGAACTCCGGCGGCATTTACGTATGAAACATAATAATTGCAAAACCAAATAAATTGCTTGGGAGAAAGGGTGCTGAGCTTAGAAGCCAACAGAACCATATTTTCAATATGTCACATATATGAACTTAAATACTTTGCAGGCTTTTGACAAAAGGGCACTTGGGTTTGCTGAGCCCAAACAAGCACAAGCAGCCGCTGATGTCTCAGAAGGTGTCATGGGCTTGGAGCACCAAAGTCACCGTTGGGAAAATACTGGGTGTGTCTGCCACAGAGAAACAGCCTCGCTCGGCGCAGCTTTCCAGACACCCCTGCTCAACACACCAAGGGGCCTGCACATGAAACACAAGTCCAACTCAGAACTAGTGCAACTACTAGGATATTTTTCATCAAAACCTGATGAATCCAGTTGTAGGTGACGTGCATATGTGTGATTCGAATACAGTGATGATGCAAAATAAGAAATTCCTTTTCAGCCTCATTGCCAACAAAACTGTAAGCTCTGACTCCTATGAAACCATGCACAGCTACACTGCCAACTGGCAGAGTCCGGAGACCAAGTTTGGGGTTGTGTGTCCTGAGGGCACAGCCACAATGAGAACAGGGCTCCGAGCATCCCAGGGTGTCAGGCAGGCACCAGGACCTCAGCCAACACCCTGCTTTCCTCAGTGGCCATGCCTGTCCTGAGGAACGTCAGCTGACCCAGCAGTGTGCTTGGAGAGGCAGAGAGCCTGTGGCTTGCACACCAGTGCGTGTGTTGGACTCAGGGTTATGCTCTCTCTCGTGCATCGTACGGGGCTCATCATGAGCAGATGCCGACGGACTTTCGGATACGATGGCCGTGAGGGGAGGGGTCCAGCCGAGAACATCTGGCCACAGAGGAGCTCCTCTTGTCTCCCCCAGCTCATTGACTCCATGAATCAGTCCGACAAATTGCCTGACACCTTCAATATGTAACGGGCTTAACGTTTCTGTGCAGGAACAGGTGGCCACTTAGCTTCACTAGGACCAGAAGGTCACGAGGCACAAGTCATCATTCAAACACTAGAAGAACAGAGGCTCTGTGGATCGTGAAGATGAATACCATAATTAACAAACACTGTCTTGGTATTTGCACATCTGTGAAAATTGTACCAAACACCTTATGAACCCACAGAATGTGGGCTTTGGGGGTAGAATGTTTTGAGTATGATTTTTGATCAAATAAAGATCCATCCCTATAAAGCTAATGGATGCTGAAATGTTGGTCCCCATTGTTAGCCAGATGGAACCAGAAAACAGAAGGCCGGGAGCCTCCCAGGGCACTGAGGAAGATACAGGGGCGTGGTGAGAGTCTGCGGGGCCAAAGGAAGGCCTCCATCACCAGCATCAAGGGGACACTTGTGTTCTGCTGTGTTTGCTTGAAGTGGGGTTGTTTACAGCGTGGATAAATGCTGAGGGGTGATGGCTTGGAGATGTGCAAGCAAAGTCCCCACCGCTGGTAACCGGAGTCATTGGCGGAGGAGGCCTGCCCTCCGTCCTCCTGGGCTGGGAGGTGGCTGGAGGGTATGTCTCGGGCAACCACCAGCAGCTTCCGCTTTCATGGGCTGCGGTGTGGAGAAGAACAACAGCCACAACCCAAACGCAGCCACGGGGGCACCCAGTCCACCTCCGGGAGGGACGACGCTCTGGAGACTTGGTAGGAAAACAGAGAAGGAGAAGAGCTGGGCAGGCTGGTCTCCATTAGAGCCAGCCCTGACTGTCGGAATCATATGCAGGGATTCAGACCAGCTGAGGTCCAGGCCATAGCCCCAGGAACACTGCTTCTGGGCGATGCTGAAGCCCAGGGCTGCCATCGCCAGATATCTGCCTGGTGAGGCAACAGGCAGCCAGAGACCAATACGGGGCTGGGGTTGGCGGGGGGGATGGAGACGGGCCCAGCAGAGGAAATAGTCAGTGGCATGGTAGGAACTTTGTTTGGGACAGACAGGAGCTACGCTTCTTGTGGGGAGGGCTGAGTAATGCCCAGAGCTGTGGAGTCACTAAGCTGTAACCCTAACCCTAATGTAACATCTTGGGTCGATTGTACTTCAATAATCTAATGAAATTAAATGAAGAAGGCGATGGGTCCATCAGAGCAAAGGTGGAGGCCATGGCCAGGCCAGAATCTGTGATCCCTGGGGCCCCTGGGAACAAGGGCTCCATGTGGCCTCGAGCACAGTCTCACCGATGCAGCCACATGGCTGTTATGGTGACCTCAGTACACGTGCCCTGCCCCATACTCCTGGAATCTGTGTGTAAGTAGATTACCTTCACTGGGTCTTACTCCACAGCAGCCAAGAGGATTCAACAGGACAAGGGCTGTGGTCTGTGACAGACCTGGGCCCAGCTAGAGACGAGTGAGGGACAGGGTGACCAAGGGTGACACACACACCAGAGTAATCAAGCCAGAGCACTTTGGGGAAGGTGGAAACCATCCCGAGATGCTGAAGGAGGAGCCCCTCGAGGGCTAACCCCCTGAGTCCTCTCGGGCACCCGAGGACGCCATCAGCCACCAGGTGGCAGCAGGAGACAGGAGAGGGCCAGAGGCCCAGAAGGGAATGGCAGCTCCTGGGCGGGTCTGGCTGGGGACCTGGACATCTCAGGCCCACAGCTTCATTCTAACATCTAACCCCCCCACCCACCCGATCCTAGGCTCCCAGGGCTGGCCCTGCTGCAGAAGGAGGCGATGTCTCAGTATGCCGCCCCTCCCCGCCCCCGACAGTGGTGGGATACTCCCACCAGGCCCCAGGCTGGTCTGGCTCTTGGCCCCTCAGTCTCTCTGAGGCCCACTTCTGCCCTCTGGACCCTACTGTCCACTTGAGCTTCCTGTGGCCCTGGGCCCATCTCCCACCACCCAGATCCACAGGCCCAGGAAGTCTCTGCCCCTGCCCCCAAGGAGACCCTCAGGCATGTTAAGCAGAGGGGGGACCCACAAAAGAAAGACCTGAGCCCAACCCCAGACCCCACCACTCTCAGCCACAAAGCAGGCATGGCCAGAGGCCTGCGGCATCCTGGCCCCTCCTGTCCTTCCCCACTGACTTCACATCCCCCTCCCACGGAGCCCCCAGCCTTCCACTGCTGACACCCAGGGAGCCGGTTGAGGACACGCCCTCCTGGCTGCCCCGGTGTTGACGGGCAGCTTGTCCCGCCTCCAGCCCAGGTGCAGCATAAAGCCAGCCGAGGCAGCTGCCAAGGGACCGCTGTCTGCCATGAAGGGGAGCGGCACCCTCCTGCTGGCGGGCCTCGTCCTGCTCTGCTCCTGGGGTGAGTCTGTGCTTCTGTCAGCAGGGCCCTGTTTGGGGGATGGAGGGGAGCCTGGGCAGCTGAAAACCCAGGCACCGGGCCCCTCAAAGGGAGGGCGACAGCCTTGGCAGGGGCCCGACCGGCTTCCATCACAGAACACGGATGTGGGCAACGACCCTGATGCCCCTGCCGAGCCCAGCCCCACGCAGCCCAGCTCCAACCTCTCCCCCAGCCCTAGCGTCAACAACCCAGCCCAGCCTGACCCCCACACTTCAAGCCCCAGGTCAGCCAACCCCACATGGAGGGGAAGTCCCAGCCGCATGAGGGGCTGGACTCCTTCCCTAGAGATGCCCGGGAACCTAGAGTGGAGGGAGGAAGGAGAGGAGGGGTCCGTGGGCAGGTAGGGGTGGGGGCTGTCATGGAGGAAGATCTGGGGGAGGCTGAGGCTGGCGTTCTGGGAAGTCTGGGGTCATGGGTGGGAAGGCTACCTCCTGTCCTGGTGCCGTCCCTCCCTCACCACACAGGGCTGGCCACCGGGGAGGACAGCAGTGAGTTTTTCATGGACTTCCTGCAAACGCTGCTGGTGGGGTCCCCTGAGGAGCTCTACGAGGGGCCCCTGAGCAAGTACAACGTCAACGCAGACGCCAAGGCCGCCCTGACCGAGCTCAAGTCCTGCATAGACAGCCTCCAGCCCATACACAAGGCGGAGCTGGTCAAGCTGCTGGTACCGGGGCTGGGGGGCGGGGGCACCCAGGTCCCTAAATGCCCACAGCCCCAGCAGGACCCACGGCCCCACCCTACTGGCCCTCCGCCAAGTGCCATGGCTCCTGATTATCCCCCAATGCAGCCGAACGCACCTACAGACACCCTGACTGGCCGCAGTAGGTGGGAGTGGACATCCCAGACCTCACTCCCCACAGAGCCCCTCAGCCTCCCCTACACATACACACATGCATGGACACACCTGCACACAAGTGCACACACACACACACGCAGGTGCACGCACCACTTCCCCAGCTGCTAGGAGAGGTAGGAGAGGACTGGCTGAAATGGGCCAGAGCCTACTGTCCCCCAGGAGCTGGCCTGGGCCTGCCTGCCCAGTGGAGATGGCGCTTTCTAGTTATTGCTCACCAAGGACGGAACCCCCAGCCCTGTCAGCCCACACCTGTCTGCCTTCCAGGTGCAAGTGCTGGGCAGTGAAGATGAGGCCTAGCAGAGCCCAGTCATGGCTCCAAGCAGCCACAGGACCAGCTACACAAGCAGCCAAGGCCACGTCGTCCCATTACCACTTCCCCATGTGTGAATTTACCCTAATACTGTTCAATCAATAAAGCGTCCTGCAGCTCCGCTCCGGGCTCCTGTCTCTCCCCACACTCAGGGACACAACTACGTGCACACGGAAATCCACACACACAGGGCCCCACCCACAGAGCGTGCACGTACAAGTAGCCCCACGCAGAGGGCAGACCCACCAGACACCCGTGCGGACCGAGCAGACAGACAGGCGGGCGGGTGGACACAGGAAGGCCTGCAGAGGCCGTGGTGGGATGCAGGAGCAGGGCCTCAGAGCAGGGAGGGGCAAAGGGCCCCAGGCAGAGGACGTGGCCAGGACTGGGAGGCCAGGCTGGGGCTGCCCCGCATCTGATGGCTGCCATACCAAGACAGTGAGTATGCACAAACGCACAAAGGCACGGGTCAGGGGTTGAAAGTGGTCTCCCCCAAGTCACCCAAGAACAGAGTCTACCTGGAAGAAGCGCAGACCCGAGCCGCAGCCCCAAGAGGAACTTGGACAACGTCAAGAAGAAAGTGCATCTGCTCTTGAGGGCAGCCGTGCCCTGAGAGGTGGGCACAGCCAGCAGGGGCATGGGAGGGAGAGCAGCAGCTCCCCACCCAACGCCCCAGCCAGCACCAACCCTACACTCACCTTGGATCCCAGGATCCCGACTGCTGGAGACTTCCTGTGTCTCAGTTCCCCTCCCCCCTCACTGGGGGCTAGGGGCTGACTAGGTTCTTCTCTGCCCCTCACAACTTTCACTCCCCCACCACTCCAGTTCTGGGCCCCGTGACCTCCATGTCCAGTACAGAACCTTGCTGTCCCTTTTCCTGTCCTCCAAACCTCTGCCCCTCCCATCTCAAAGGAGGAGTGGAGCAAAGTCCCAACCTGAACCATGCCTGGTGAGGGTGGGGGTTCCCTGGGCAGAGGCCATTGTCTCCATCACACAGATAGTGATCTAGAACCCACCGTCCCACAGAGCCACATTCTAGAGCTTGGGGCTAGGACCCCTCCCCAATTCTCCAAGCCCCCCAGGGAGAGGAGAAAGAGGGAGAGGCCTTCCTCTCCATGCCCCTTTCTCGGGAACTCCCTGGCACTGAGGCCAGAGTGACAGGACCACCTCTGAGGAGGCCTGGTCCATAGGTTGCTCTGAGAGCAGCTCCTGGACCAAAGAGGTGAGGACCCTCCCGGAGCCGCCTGCCCCCGCCCCCATGGCACAGTCTCACCCAAGAAGTTTCCCACCTTTGCCCACTGCTCCTTGCCCAGCAGTGCCCAGAGTCCTCTGAGTAGGAGGAACCTGCCCAGAGCCCCTTAGAACAAGGGAGGGGTGGTCTGTAAGGGCTGGAAGAGATAGTCCTTCTGGGCATGTACACGAGGGCCTGGCGCTCCTCCTCTTGGGGGTTGGTGAGGGCACAGAAGGGCCCCTACTCGAAGCAGAAGTTCTGTAAGTCTGGGCCCAGCTCCAGACCTCACTGAGGAGACTGTGGCCTGAAATTCTGCCCATCAGTGGGGACAAAGCAGGGATGGGGTTAGGAGCCGGGTCTTCCCAGCACCTGGTCACCTTCCCCTCCATGGACAGAGCCAGCCATGGCAGAGGAAGTATGGGTGGGCACCTGGAGGCCCCATCGTCCCCGGGGGCCCATCATGGCCCTCTACAGCAGCCCAGGACCCAAGTACCTGATTCCACCCACCACGGGTAAGTGCCTGGGAGCCTGGAATGGGTCTGGGGAGGATTTGGGGGGATCTGGGAAGTGCCTGGAATGAGGCTGGTGCAGGTCCGGGGAGAGTGTAGAGACGGTCTGGGGGATCTGAGGGGTGGGTGTGTGGGGTGGGGCTGAGGGCTCATCCCTGGCTCTCAGCCCATGAACCCCTCTGGGTCCAATAGGGTGGGGACAAGGATGGTGTCTGGTTCCAGGCTGCTCAGAGCCCCTGTCCCACAGGATTTGTGAGGCACACGCCCACCAAGCTGCGTGCACCAGCCTACAGTTTCCGGGGGGCCCCCATGCTTCTGGCAGAGAACTGCTCCCCAGGGCCCCGCTACAGTGTGAACCCCAAGATACTGAGGACGGGCAAGGACCTTGGCCCCGCCTACTCCATCCTGGGGCGCTATCGCACCAAGACCATCACGACCCCTGGCCCTGGTAAGGGACTCTGGGGCCCCTGCAGCCCTGCCCAACCCTGCCGACCGCCACCGTGTGTCCTGTTACGGCGAGGCAGTAAGGGAATACAGGCGTCCTGGGCCTCCTATCCCCTCATCTGCCTCACAAGGGACACCAGCAGGCCCGAGGCAGCGTAGGGGACCCTCTAGCTCAACTCTGACCTGAGCTTTTCTTGGCCTGAGTCCCGGCACCAGGCCCACAACAGAGCCTGCCCTTTCTCCTCCAAAGCTGCAGCTGTCCCCTGATTCCTGCAGCCCCGGACCCCCCCTGACCGACCTCAGGCACCATCTGTATGGGGGCCGGGAAGCCCTGCACCTGTGGTGTTGGGGGATTTCCTTGACCCCCTGGGCCGGGTCAGCAGCCAGCAGCCTGTCTGCATGGTCCTTTCCCTCCTGGCACATCCTCCACTCCTTTCCCGAGCCAGGTGACTACTTTCCAGAGAAATCTAGCAAGCACGTGTTTGACTCAGCACCCAGCCACTCCATTTCCGCCCGGACCAAGACCTTTCGAGTGGACAGCACCCCAGGTGTGCAACAGCCCTGGCAGCCAACATCCAACCGGGCTGGGGACGCTGGCAGGGGCGACGGGGAGGGAGGCACAGGGCAGCCTGGTGGCCGCTCTCCTGGAGGCGAAAGGCCCCAGGGAAGGAGCCAGTGGAGAGTCTGGACTCAGGCTTCTGTCCAGCCTGAGACTCAATGCCCGTGCGCCCCGCAGGCCCGGCCGCCTACATGCTGCCTGTGGTGATGGGGCCCCACACTGTCGGCAAGGCCTCCCAGCCCTCCTTCTCCATCAAGGGTCGCAGCAAGTTGGGCAGCTTCAGTGACGACCTGCACAAGGCAAGGGTCCCCCCGCCAGCGCACAGCACTATTCATCCCCCAGGGGTGGCCCCTCTGGCCCCGTCCCCCAGATCCCACCAGACTGAAGCCGGTCATCTCTTCATCCTCTGGGCCCTGCCACATTCCTGGCACCACCCTGTCGCACCCCCACCCACACACACCCCAGGTTCCAGTCTAGGGGAGAGGCAGACGGTGGACAGGGGTGCAGACGCTGACAGCCTGAGGAGGGTTGAGCAGGGCCTTCGCTGCAGGGAGGACAAGGAGCAGCCTTTGATAAGGCAGCATGAAGATGGAAAGAAGAAAAGCTTGAGATATTTGGGGGAGGAGGGTTCCAGCTGCAGAAATAGCCAGTGCAAAGGCCCCGGGGTGGGCATGTGCCCGGGAGCTTGAGGGGCCTGGGGAGAAGGCCAAGGTGGCATCCCAGCACTGCTGACCTTGCCCACCCATCCCATGGCCATCAAGTACCACAGGACAGAGTCCCAGCTGGAAAGGGGCCTCTCTGGCACACACCAAAGCGACCAGCCTGGGACTGGCACACACGGGTGTCTTTTCCAGAGCGAGGCTGCCGTGGAAGGGCCACGTCCCACACAGATGAGGTCATCCCCACAGGATGACTACTCTGTGGAGACAACAGGGATCCCTGACACACAGTGGCTCAAGCGTGAAGCCCATGGCCCAATGCTAGAGCCCCGCCCCCCCAAGAGTAGCATGCCCGTGCAGGCTGAGGCTCTCTGAGCCTCTCTCGCCTCCTAGACCCCAGGTCCTGCAGCCTACCGCCAGACGGACGTGCAGGTAACGAAGCCCAAGGCTCCACAGTACACCATGGCAGCCCGAGCGGAGCCTCCAGGGGACAAGACCCTCAAGCCGGGACCGGGAGCTCACAGCCCTGAGAAGGTCCAGGAAGAACAGGGCCCGGAGGGGTGGGCATTCACAGTGAGGAGGGAGTGGGGATGGCGGTGGTCACAACCCGGTGGGGAAGGGTCATAGGGGCACCGCCCAGAGTGCGGGGGGTGGGGGGCCACAGCCTGGGGACCAGGAGCCCACAGTCCTGAGAAGGTCCAGGAAGAACACGGCCCAGAGGGGTGGGGGCACAGCCTGGGGAGCAGGGGCCACAGGCCAGAATGGTTGGGTTCTGGGGGCACAACCCCGGGGTGGGGGGGTTTGCAGGGGTATAGCCTGGGGGGGGGCACAGGCGAGAGGACTTGAGTAGCTGGGGAGCACGCCCAGAGTGGGTGTGGTGGGGGAGGGCCTGTGGGGGTCCCAGGGGCCATGTAGCCCTAGCATGCCAGGCATCCGGGGCACACCACTGCCCCAGGGTCAGGTTCTGCCTCCCCAGAAACCAGGGGCAGTTAGTGTGCTGAGCACTCACCATGCACCAGCCTCAGTGTTTAAACCCAGCGGCGTGGACCTGCTGCCGCTCACCTGGGCCCAGGCTCAGGAGGGACAGTGAAGCTACTGCCAGCAGCTCAAGCCCCAGGGATGGCGGAGCCTGTCGGGCAGGGCAGGAATGCCAACTCTTCTCACAGCCTCTCCTCTCCCAGGTGACAGTGACCAAGCCCTGCGCCCCTGTTGTCACCTTCGGCATCAAACATTCCGACTACATGACACCCCTAGTGGTGGATGTGGAATAGCCCCGGGCCCACCCTAGCGGGCCACCCAGAGCCTCTGCGCAGCACAGCCACCACCAGCGACGCCCTGGGTGTGGCCTCTGGGTGTGAGCTGGGGACCCTGCCTCCAACAGGTGGGCTGCGGCCTGCAGGGCTGATCGCGCTCGTTTGGACAGTCGTGACCTGTTACTTTTTCTATGCTGCTTTCCCATTTGCTTATCCTGTTTCCTGCTGTGCCCAGATATTTAATAAATCACAGATTGCATTAGTGACAGTTGGTCTTGGCTGTAGAATCAAGTTTTCCCAGAAAAAGGGCTCCTGCCTCAGTGGCTGGGTCTTCTCCTGGCTTCCAGGGACTGGGGTCTGAGCAGAGAGGGGGGCTTGGGACCCTTGGACCCTGTACCACGTCTGCCCTCCTAGTTCTGCCGCCAGCCCTGCACTTCACGTATAGTCCTACACTCCGAGGATGGTCACACCGGCGCCCGGTCTCCTTCCGTGGGGCCTTCTCCCTGCGTGACAGACCCGCCCCACGTGAGCTCTGTGCCCCACCCCTTGAGTCTGGACTAGAACCTGTGCCCACTCTCAAGGAAGCAGTACTGCATGACCTGAGGCTAGGCTGTAGGACCTACAAAGGAGACAGCCCCTCTGTGGAGCAGAGGCAGCCCCTTCCCTTTGCTCCCTCCAGCGCCAGCCACCGTGGTGGTGCTGCGCGCTCAGCACTCGGTGAGGCCACAGCAGCACCCAAGCAGCCAGCCCGCCGCCCACAGCCCTGAGCAAGCCTTCAGAGGACAACAGCCCCAGGCTCCGTCTGCCAGCCGAGGCCTTAATGTTCTAGGCGGAGGGCCATCCCCACCACGCCCGTCTCGAATGCCAACCACACTAACCGTAAGACATGAATTACGGCACTTGCAACTAAGGCTTCAGGTGATCTGTTAAGAGCAAAGGCAACACAGGAAGCACAAGGATGTGGGCCGGGAAGGGGGAATCTGAGTGAGGCCAAAGCCAGGCATCTCCAGAGGCTACCCGGAGTGCAAGGCCCGGCCTTGAGCAGTGGAGTGTGGACTTCACCGCAGCCCTGGGGAAAGGTCACTGTGAAGACCGCAGGGCGGCTGCCCCCACCTGTCGTACAAAGCACAGTGTGGCTGCTGCCCCGCACCACAGGAGGCTGTGCTCTGAGCTCCTCACATTGGTTCATTTAACCCTTGGGGGTGAGTGACACAAACTCGGCAGAGAAAGTAACAAGCCTGTGACCACCCGCCTGAGGTGGGGGTGGGAGGGACACGTGAAGACCGGAGCAGGGACATGGTAGAACCAGAGAGGGAAGGATGTGGGGTCCAGACCACCAGCGTCCATGGCCAGTCTGTGGACCAGGGTCAGCTCCAGAAGAAACGCTCAAGCACCCAAGAAAATGAGGACACCAAAAGACTGTTTACTTCATCACAAAGCTGTTTGTTCCAAGTTCCTATGGTTAAAAGTCTTGTCCTTGAATTGTGGGATAGAGCCTGGCAGTGTGTCCTCACTGGCACAGGCGGGGCCCCCAAGGTCCTCTTTCTTTCAGTGGCTTCAGGGACCACTGTCAGCAGACGGCACAGCAGTATCACGAGCGCCGCAGACAGGGCAGGAGGGCGGGAGGGCGGGAGGGCGGGAGGGCGGGAGGCCGCACAGGCCACTGCAGAGCTGCCACGCCCCCATCGCGGAATCCATCCCAATACAATGAGAAACGAGAAAGGTAAACCAGAAAGGAACTAAAACCCAAACCCCAGAATAGCTGGAAGGGCCACAAAAAGCTGTAGAAGTGGGGTTGGGGAGGCAGATGGGGCTTTAGGAGAGAACACAGCAGCGTGAGGTCCCAGGGGGACAGCAGAAAGCACCTGTCAAGACTACCCAAAACACAAAATCTAATCTAGCCTGCATCGAGCCCATAGCAGGGTGCGGCTCCCACAGCTGAGCCACGTTGTCAGGGAGAGGTCAGCAGCACAGGCCTGGGCAGGGACTCAGAGTGTGGGTGCAAATGGAGACACTGCAAAGGCTTAGTTCGCTTGGTGGCTGACCGGTGGACATGCCCCCATGGCAAGCCTTAACATGAGATCGCTAACACGAGAGGGAGGCAGGACCACGGGGGCCTGAAAGGAATGTCAAGGTGTCAGGGGAAACAGCAAAGCCCCCCAGACAAGGAGGCACGTAAGCGGACCTCCCCGCGTGAGAACCAACACCCGGAGGGGCCAAGCCAAGCAGAACAGAGCGCTCGGGAGGAGGAAAGTAGGCTCCCCTCCTCCGCAAGGCTGAGCGGCCCAGCAGGTACAATGGACAAGGGTGCTACGGTGACCGTGTGAGGAGAGGCCAGGCTTGCGGGATGGACAAGGGACAGGAATAGCAGGAGGAAGAGCAGGGAGCGGCGGCAGTGAAAGTGAGGTGACCGGAGCCGAGGTGCGGCCACTGTGTGGGCAGTGCGGGGCAGTGCCAACAGTCCTCTGGCAGTCAGGGGAGTGACTGGGCAGGCAGGAGATGGCAAGAAAGACAGAGAAGAACGCAGAGCTGACCGATCGCTTCCCACGTGTGCTTATGCACAGTGAAGGTGCCGACACCTCACCGCGGGGTAGGAGGCCGCTGGCCCAGCTGGGCCTGTGCTTCTGTCTGTGTGAACATGGGGCTGGCCCAGCGGGCAGGGAGGGCCCAGGGAGAGGCACGCACGGAGGGCAGTCTGCAGAGGCTGGGTGGAGGGGACTAAGAGTTCCCTCCGTAAGGGATGCTCACTGTCCAAGGGCCTCACGTGGTGGAGGGGAAGCTGCCCGGTGACCCTCAAAGCGACCCGTGGATCCCGCAAAGAGAGCCCTTGTAGGGAAGCCTCCTTCCTGTCTTGACCCATAGAACGCCTCCCCCCAACACACACCCTGCCTGACTCCAAGATGCCAGAGGGAACTGCTTCTAGACGTCTGGTCTCCCGGAAACCCATCTCTGGTGTCGGCCAGACCGTGAATCCTGAGAAAACGGGACTTTCTGCCCACTGTGAGATCCAGAAGGATCAGAGCCCAGTGCCTCCAGTCAAGGTTGCAGTCCACTTCTTCATCCACAGCACCCTGCCCTCCCCCGAGGCTGACCTGCCCTTGCCCGCAGCCCAGCTGAGCTGCCACGTCTAGCCCCCAACAGTAGTTGCCATCTGAGCTGAGGCGATGGTGCTCCAACTTCACCGCCAAACCCCCCCTTCCTGTGTCGGCACCTCAGGCATCAGACGTGGCCTTACCCAGAGATGTGGACGGGGAAAGGGCCCCAAGATGTCAAAGCCCCAAGGGTAAGGGAAGGGCTGCTGGCCACAGGTAGCCGTATCCTGGATTCCCACAGGCTCTGCTCACACCTGACTCGGCCCTCTCACACCCACAGCAGCACAGGTGGTGGGCACTGGTTTCCACGAGGGAGAGACCCTTACAGGCATGGGGCCAGCCAATATGAGCTCACTCGGTCAGAGGCAACCGTGAACTCCAGCCACACAGGAAGAAAATTCCCAAGCCACGATCATCATTTCAAAGGAGTATTTTGTAGGTGGGTCCTCTGGAGCCTAGGACACCAGGCAGGAGAAGGCCCTGGTTGTCCCAGGCACCCACAGAAGTCAGCTCCTTGTGGCTCAAGTCCTTGCCCTTGACAGGAGATAGGAGAGGATGAAGAAGACCACGATGAGGCCCGCGGCCATACCACACAGAAGCTTCCGGTTGTCTCGCCCAGACCTCGCCATTGTGGAAAAGCGCTTCACGCTCCCCGTGAGCAGGCCTGTCATGCTTGTGAAATCCGAGTCCTGAGGGAGGAATCCCAGCGAGGTCACACAGGGGCAGCACCTCCACGACTGCCCCGCAGGTGCCACGAGCAACACCAGGGGCCAGCACAGCGGGCAGCAGGAGACAGAGCTCACCACGATACCCGCGCACTGCAGACCCTTACCATGCTGTCCAGGTACCGGTTCTGGTCTTCTGCGTCCCTATCGATGTCCAGGGCCAGCTGGTCAGGACACAGAGGGGGCAAGGTCAGGCCAGAGAAGGCACACTGGATGGCACCTGACCCCCCAGGAGACCAGCAGACCCTGCCAACAACTCTGCCAGGCACAGTGCCACCAGCAGAGATCAGGAGATCCAGGTATCCCCTGGACCTCACAGATGAGTGCTGCCATGGAGGAGACAAGGAAGATGGGAGCTACCTGACACCCATCCCAGCCTCGACCCTCCCTCTGGTGCCCACTCCAGAGTGCCAGGTGGAGATGAGGCAGCACCACCACTGACCGATTTGAGCCTGGTGACCTTGGACGCCAAGCCGTCGGCCATCCGCTTATTCTCCCGGTCTAGAATCTCCTCCACAGCGGCGGGGCTCTGAGCTGTGGGAAGGGAGAGTCTGAGTGGGGGGACGTCTACCTGTGAGCCCAGCCCTGGACCCCTGCCATCAGCCCTTCGAGGCCCCAGGGCGCTCACTCCAGCTCCATCCCACAAGCTGGAAGTCTCAGGGGACTGGGCTCCCGGCTGTCACGCAGGGCCAACCCTCAGCCAGGGTCAGGTGCAGGGACTTCACCAGACAGGCTCGTGGGAGCACCCGCCTGCGAACACAGCCAAGCCACGAAGGGCAGGTGCCCCAAAGGCTGCAGTCCTACCAGCACTTTTCGGATACTGTGGCAGAACCTGTCCGCTCCCTCCACAGACGTCACCAGGACACAGGGGACCCGTCCTCCGAAAAACAACTAACTCTGGCCCTCGGGGGACGCAGCAGAAGGGGCCCTGCAGGGACTACCTGTGCGCTGGGTCCGGAGCAGCCGACAAGCGACCGAGGAGGAACAACGGAGAGGGGACAGCTCCGCGACACCCACCAACAGGGGCCGAGTCCACTGCGCTCTGCGCTCCTCTGCTCCCCACACCCTGCGTGGCCCCCGGAGCACGGTCCGTGCTGACACCTGGCACGGGACTAGTGCGAGGCCTGGGGATTCCGAGTTCCTGTCCCCTCGGGTGGTCAGAACCACCTCCCCCGCGGCGGGCCGGACCCGACCGCCTCACAGCCCCGAGCCACCGCGTGCGCACCGCACAGAAAGGGACGCTGACGCCCTACCAACCGCCCCACGCTCGCCCAACCGCGCGGTCGCAGCAGCCCGGCCACACGGGCATCGGCGGCCCACTTCCCGGGTGAGAGCAGGGGCTCTCGGGACGCCAAGCCCCCTCTCCCGGCGCCAGCTCCCGGGGCCCGTGGACGGACGGCCGCGCCGCCATCCGGCTGGCTCCCCGCGCTCACCACGAGCCCAGTCCGCCATTGCGCCCGGCCCCGGCCCCCGTCAGCCGCCCGGCCCCAGCCCCCGCGGACGTGGCGCAGCCCCGCGGAGGACCGTCCGACCCCGCCGCTTCCGCTCGGGCCGCCGACTTCCTGCCGGCGTCCGGCCCACGTCCGGTCTGGGGAGGGGGCGGGCCGTGGGTGCTTTCCCTCCAATGAGGGCGTGGAGGCGTAGACAGACGCCTCTACCGGCCAGTCGCGCGGAAGACGGAGTCCGGTCCTACCCGCGAGCGCTCCCGGGCCCTCTCCGCTGCGAGCGAAGCTGGAAGGGGCCGCCGCGGGCGCTCGCCCCGGCCCAGGCTGCGGTGCGCTTCGAGGCCGCGGCCGCTGCTTGTGGGACTAGGTGGAGACCGGTGCCGGCCACGGCGCGCGCTGCCGAAGATGCAGGGGTGGCGCGTTCTGCAGGAAAACGAAGCCAGACGGGGGGTGGGCGTGCGGGGACAGTAGCAGCCAGGGCTTCCCGCCGCCGCACTCGGCACCGGGAGCGGGCCTGGCGCGGGGCAGGCCCACAGGGGCTTGTTGCGCGGTGCATGCCGACGCGCCGTGCCGCGGAGCGCTCCCGACAGCACGCGGACCCCGGAACGTCCACCTCGCGGCCTTTCGGAAGAGGACACAGGCCAGGCCACCCTGCGTCTGGGCTGCGCGCCCGGGACGCTGCTGCGCACGGCCAGGCTTTGCCTTCATCCTGACGCCTCCGCACTCTCCGCCTTCTTTCTCTCGCCCACCGCGGCCGTTCCCATCTTGGAACCGGCCGCTCCTTTTGCTTTGGATGACCTTCCCCCAGATCACTTCTTATCGTGCGGACTCGACCCGGACCCTCTGCGGCCCACCGCGAGTCCCGGATGTCCGTGCTCCCTCGTCTTCCCTTTCGGGACGCGAGCCCTGCGAAGGCAGCGAGCGGGCCCTCAGCAGGCCCTCAAGCCCCCGCTGAACACGCCGAGCGGTCCCGGGGCTGCAGAGGCCCGCCCGCCTCGGCTCTGCGCTCGACCTCCGCTTGCGCATCAAGAGGGCCGCGGGAGAGCGGCGCGGCGGGCTAGGGTCCTCGCCTGCGGGCAGCTCCGGCCCAAGAAGCTGGAGGGCCGGGGCGACTCGGTCCCCAGGTCTAACAGTCACCCAGTAAGACCTCTGAAAACCCCGCCGACTCGCCGGCTAACCCAGGCTCCAGTCAGCTGACCCAGCTCGCCACCTTAAGGAGCCCGCGGCCCTCGCCCCGCCCCGCGGCGCCACGCGGCGCGCACAGTCCCCGCCTCCGCCGCGCGCAGCCCCGGCCCCGCCCCGCGGCGCGGCTCACCCAGTCCCGGCGTCCTTCGCGCGCAGCCCTGGCCCCGCCCCGCGGCGCGGCTCACCCAGTCCCGGCGTCCCCCGCGCGCAGCCCTGGCCCCGCCCCGCGGCGTGGCGCGCACGGTCCCGGCTTCCCCCGCGCGTCGGGGCGGGGCGGGGCGGCTGGACTCCGCCGGGAGCCGGTGAGCGAAGCCTCTCCCGCCTACCCGGCGCGGGAGCCCGCGGGCGCCATGGAGCCCCGGGTGGTTGCGGATGCTGTGGAGGCGGGGGAGGAGGACGTGATTATGGAGGCTTTGCGCACGTACAACCGGGAGGTGAGCGAGGGCCGCGAACGGGGTCCTTGCCAGGGAGGGGCGGGGCGGGGCCCGCGTCGCGGCCGGCCCCGAGCGTGTGAGCGCGGCGAGGGGCGGGTGGCGGGGCGCGCGCCGCGCCGTGAGGAGTTGCGGGGAGAGGCTGGGTGCACACCCCGAGGGCCGGTGTGCGCCGTCGGCGCAGGGGGCCTGTGCCCTGGGGCCCCACCCGCTGAGCGCCCGCGTCTCGCCGCAGAACTCCCAGAGCTTCACGTTTGAGGATGCCCAGCAGGAGGACAGGAAGGTGGGTGCGGGCGGGGGGGGGGCAGGTGTGGGTGGCCCGGGGAGGGGGCCTGCTGGAGCCGCTCTTCTCCCTGCCCGCAGAGGCTGGCGGAGCTGCTGGGCTCGGTCCTGGAGCGGGGCCTGCCGCCCTCGCGCCGTGTCACCTGGCTGCAGAGCATCCGCATCCTGTCCCGGGACCGCAGCTGCCTGGACCCCTTCACCAGCCGCCGGAGCCTGCAGGCCCTTGCCCGCTGTGCCGGCATCGCCTTGGAGGAGCCGGTCCCCGAGCCTCTGGACATGGACGTTGTCCTGGAGTCCCTCAAGTGCCTGTGCAACCTCGTGCTCAGCAGCCCGGTGGCGCAGGTGCTGGCGGCAGAGGCCCACCTGGTGGTGAGGCTGGCAGAGCGCGTGGGGCTGGGCCACAAGACCCGCTTCCCACACGACACCCAGTTCTTTGACTTGCGCCTCCTGTTCTTGCTCACGGCACTTCGCACGGACGTGCGGCAGCAGCTGTTTCAGGACCTGCAGGGGGTGCGCCTGCTGACGGACGCGCTGCAGCTGACCCTGGGACTGACCCCGGAGCAGAGTCCGCCGGAGCTCCTTCCTCCCCAGGAGACCGAGCGGGCCATGGAGATCCTCAAAGTGCTCTTCAACATCACCTTTGACTCCATCAAGAGAGAGGTGGACGAGGTGAGGACGGACCTGAACCCACAGGTGCTTCCTGGCTCTGCCTGTCTGGAGGGCACCTGCGGGTTCCCAGGTATCTGATGAGGACGGGTGGAGTTCCCAGCCTGTCTGGAGGAGGCGAGAAGATGCACGTTTGGGGCTGAGGCCCGAAGAACATTTCTGAGACAGATGGAGTATGTGTGGCTGCGTGGCTCCCGCAGCCTGGCAGGAGGGCGTCTGGGGCACGGGGAGGCCATGAGCGCGGGGCCAAAGCGCACTGTGACTTTGTCCTGAGAGGAGCTACGCTTGATGGAGGAAATGTCAGGGGGTGAGGTGTGCAGGAGAGGAGCGTCGCGGTCTGCGCACATGACGCCGGAGTGGGGCTTCCTCTCACAGGAACCCCTTTCTCTTCCGTCAGGAAGATGCTGCCCGTTATCGGCACCTGGGGACCATCCTGCGGCACTGTGTGATGGTCACTGCTGCTGGAGACCGCACGGAGGAGTTCCACGGGTGAGGGGGGGCCTGTGAGATGGAAGGGGGGTGTGCTCGTGTGTCTGCCGAGCGGTTCCCAGCCCTGGCTGGGACCGACGTCAGCACGTGGCCAGGACGAGGGGTACGGATCTGAGGATGGGAGTGTTTCTCTGCAAGCGGAATAGTAGTGACGAACGGTGCTGTGCTCACAGGGTAGCGTGCTTCCTCCTCTCCGTCTCGGTGACCTGTGCCTAGGCAGGTTCTAGTTTTCCAGAGATGGCCTGCGGTGCTTCAGCCCAGACAGAGCCTGGCAGGGAGGGCATCTGCAGACAGTGCTCCCTTCCTCAGGAGCTCACCCCACCGAGTGGAAATACTTCCGTGGTCAGTCCTGCTCTCAGCTCTGGCCTCTGGTTCCCGTTGCCAAGCCTCCAGTCACTAGTTCCTGTCATGTGTGGCCTCTGCGAGGGCATCAAGGGTTGTACCTACGCTGGGGATCGGACTCAGCAAGCTCTCCTCCCCGTCTGTCCTCAGCCACGCGGTGAACCTCCTGGGGAATTTGCCCCTTAAGTGTCTGGATGTTCTCCTTACCCTGGAGCCGCGCGAAGGCTCCCTGGAGTTCCTGGGAGCCAACATGGATGTGATTCGTGTTCTCCTCAGCTTCCTGGAGAAGCGTCTGCACCAGGTGGGCAGAGGGACCTGATGTGGGGGCTCCTCAGTGGCTCTGACCTTCCCAGGCAGCTACGGTCGCTGCTTTAACAGTCCACATTGCAAAGTGGAGATCAGCCTGGTTGGGTGATTCGGGTGATTTCTGCAGCTGCTCTGTGGTCCAGCTTGGCAGATCCTGAGAAACGTGGGCACACGCGTGCTTGTGGGCACACGCGTGCTTGCACGCGCGCTCTCTCTCATGCGCACGCAGACACACACGCTCTTGCAGAATTTATTTTTTTCAGTTACCGTAGTGAGTTTTCTGAGTCAAACAAAGAACTTACTTTTTACAGCTCTTTGTGGGTGTCTTTTGAGTCCTTGTTTGTGGCCTCAGAGTCTTAGTGTTGCCCTATTCAGCAGCTCTTGGGAAGGAGCGTCAGTTGTGTCTTGGCATCCCTGAGGGGACCCAGAGGCATCTTGAGCCAGAGGCTCTTGCACCCAGGACATTGGCTGGCCAGACCTCTAACCGGCTCCTCCGGGAGCTCGCAGACATCACGCAGGCTGCAGATCACACTGCAGTGAGACTGGGTGGACCCCTTGGGAATCCGTGTTCTCACGCGTGCTGTGAGCTGGGTCACGTGTGTTGAATGTGATGTCTGTGACTGTCCCTGCCACTACTGTTACTAGGCTCGGGATCCAGGGAGGTAGGTGGAGGGAGGCTGGGAGCTCTCTGCTGAGTCTGTGAAGCCCCCAGAGGAGGGATTTCTGTTGTGTTTCGGCCGCTATTCTTTGAGGACAGGTCGTGTGTCCTTGGTGTGCTAATGGCCGCCACGAACAACTTTGGTGCACAGGTAAGGAGGATCGAGTAGCTGAGTGACTTGTTCAAGTCTCAGAGCACACACGAGCCTCAGTGAAGTTCCTGCCGTGGCTCTCTTGAAGCTCACACGGATCCCCACTGCCCATTCTTGGTCCCTCAGCTGACTGACCATGGCAAGGCCTCTTCCTGAACGCCTCCTGCCAGGACCAGGCCTTTGGGGGCGGGGGTGCGTGTGCGTGTGTGTGTGTGTGTGTGTGTGTCAGTCACCACCCCACCCCCCACCTCAAGTCAGGTGGGGGCACCGCCCCAGTGACAGAGGCTCCTCTGCAGACGCACAGGCTGAAGGAGAGCGTGGCCCCTGTGCTGAGTGTGCTGACAGAGTGTGCCCGCGTGCACCGGCCCGCCAGGAAGTTCCTGAAGGCACAGGTACGGGCAGGCCAGGGGGTGGAGCTGGGCCCCCCCGACCACAGACCCCAGCCTCTGCAGGCCCAGGCTGCTTCCCCAGGTGCTGCCCCCACTGCGGGACGTGAGGACCCGGCCCGAGGTTGGTGAGTTGTTGCGGAACAAGCTGGTTCGCCTCATGACCCACCTGGACACCGATGTGAAGAGAGTGGCCGCCGAGTTCCTGTTTGTGCTGTGCTCAGAGAGCGGTGAGTGCTGGGATCCAGCCCCCGCCTGTCCCTCCCAGCCACCTTCCCACACTGACCTCTGCCCTGCCCCTCAGTGCCCCGGTTCATCAAGTACACGGGCTACGGGAATGCCGCCGGCCTCCTGGCTGCCAGGGGCCTCATGGCGGGGGGCCGGCCTGAGGGCCAGTACTCGGAGGACGAGGACACGGATACGGATGAGTACAAGGAAGCCAAGGCCAGGTGTGTGCCCCTACACCCTTGGCTCCCTCACTCAGCCTGGTCCCTGTTCCCACAGCCAGATGGAGCCGCGGGCGGGTGGGACAGGAGAACAGATGGGCAGGACGTTGCGAGTTAGGCACTGACTCCATAAGTGATATGCCCTGATGTCAGGACGTTTTGTTGAGAACATGGACTGAAGGGGGCTGGGCAGTTGGGGGACCAGGAGATCCAGGTGGCAGGAGCTGGTCCACTGCTGCTCCTGGAGGGAGGCTTCCGGCCATCCCCAGGAGAATGGGTTTCTTGCCAGTCTAGGCCCAAGCAGAATGTGTGGGACTCCACCCACCCTGTGCAGCGGCCTCCTGTCCTAGACAGTCACTAATGCATTCCCTGCACCCCCTCCCCTGGGAAGCAGCATCAACCCTGTGACCGGGAGGGTGGAGGAAAAGCCGCCCAACCCCATGGAGGGCATGACGGAGGAGCAGAAGGAGCATGAAGCCATGAAGCTGGTGAACATGTTTGACAAGCTCTCCAGGTACGTGGTGAGGCAAGGAGGGGCCCACGGCTGGGAGAAGGGAGAACCGAACTCCAGGCCTGTGTCCAGTCTTGTGAACCCCAAGAGGTGGCGTCAGAGGTGGGCTTAAGTAAGGTTGCATTTCTAAGGTTTCAAACAAAGGAAATGCCCCCAGGAAAGGCTTAGACTTGAGATCGGGGTTATGTTTGTTTCATATGTTTGTTTCATAGGTAATGAAAATTGAGATCTCAAGAAATTAAGACTAAGGTCCCAAAGCCACTGGGCATTAGTTGGGATTCCCCAGTAAATGGGAACAGCCTGGTGGAGCACTAGGAAGTAGTCAGGGTGAGCACGACTTCCACCGCTCTGTGCCAGGCCCCTTCCCCACCTCACCGTGCTTTTCTCACAGGCACAGAGTGATCCAGCCCATGGGGATGAGTCCCCGGGGTCAGCTGACATCCCTGCAGGATGCCATTTGCGAGACCATGGAGGGGCAGCTCTCTTCGGAACCTGACTCCGACCCCGACTGAGGACAGCAGTCTTCTGTTCTCCCTTCAGAACTGGTGCTGCTTCCAGGGATGTCTTGGGACTGTGACCCGGGGAAGCCACGTCCCTCTCTCTAGCTTGGAGACCCCTTGCTCTTTACTTCCAAAGTTCTGTTAATGATTTGTCTCTGGTCCAATTTCTTATCTTTAGGACTGTGAGGGTCTTGTCCCGCTGCAACTCTGGGAACTCAGCCTTGATTTCCACAGATGAAGTAGTCTTGTGTGTGCCGAGAGGATATGCGCAGGGGCTGCTGCCTGGGGACAGAGGCTGAGCATGGGCACACGCAAGCATGTCCAGGTCAGGCTTTCCCAGAGCTTCCAAGCCAGGCAAGCGCTGCAGTTCACAGGAAAAGAACTGGCTAGAGCTGTGTGTACTAACGTCAGAAACGTATTTCCAAGGTACGCTCTGCTCTTCCTGTCCCCACTGAGCTCAGGACTGGTAGCCTCTTATGCATCCGTGGTCCTCGCTCAGCTGTCTGCTGTAGTGTCCACAGCGCCCAAGCCCTCACAGGTTGTGACAGTGGACTCCTGACCTTCCCACGGGTGTAGACCGTAAATATATGAAGGGAAGTGTACCTCGTAAAGCCCTAAGTTTAGATTTCTGTCACCTGTCACAAAATGTCACAGATGTCACAGAAACATCATCTTGGAATAAAGAGTTTCAAACAAGAGCGTGTGTATTGGATTCATTTTATTCTTTTCAGAATTTGGCCCTTTTCGTAGATCATTAGTCCTGTTCTCTGTTCTTGAGGAGTCCCCAGATCCCCTCTGAGTCTGTCTGTTACATGTGCCACAGGTGGGGAAACCATGCCTAGGAGGAGGGACCACACACAAGGTAGGAGCCAGGGATCAGAAGCTGGGCCTGGGGGCAACCCCAGCAGAAGGAGCCTCTGCAGGAAGTATGGGCAGGCCAGAGGCAAGCTGAGGTTTCTCAGTGAGTAACGCCTTCCGCAGCACAGAGGTTAATCTTGGGGGTGTTACTAGGAAGGTCTGGCAGGGCAGAGTGGGGACTGGGGTGCTGGTTAGCTGCCAGAGCAGAAGAGTTTCTGGGGGAGAGGTTGAGGCAAGCGGCATCAGGGTAGAGCGGAGGGGGCGCGATGCCCGTTGGTGAGGGTGCTGGGGCTCCATGGGAAATAGCACTAGGCCCCTCTCCAGGGTGGAGCCAGGGGCATATTCTCCATCCTTGGGTTATTCCATCGTGGGGAATGTCCATGCTCGCCTAAGGTCCCCTTTCCACATCATTAACACCTGCATTCCTTTGAGGAGACCAAAGAGTTTATTTCATGCCAGAAATGAACAAAGTTTCTCCAACTAACAATAACCCTACTAAGGAGGCCACCATGCTCCAGGACTCAATTCTATTACTGGGGACCCAGGACGCCTTGGGAGTGGCTGTGGCCCCTCTGCCCCAGGCAGTCTAAGGGACAGATGCTGAGCCTGCCCTTCAGACAGACCCAGACACAGAGCAGATCCAGTCTGGGCGTCCTGTTGGTCCGCTGGGGTTCCAGAGGGTTACTGTCAGGAGAAAGCTTTTGTTCAGCATCAAGAGCTTCAGCAGACTGAAGAGTCAAACCACAGAAAAGCACCAGGCAGCTTGGCGCCCGCAACTGGGGTGGCCCACAGCCAGAGCATGACATGAGCCATTGGCATGGAGCTCAGGACCCGGGCGGCCTCACCCTCTTCCTTAGGCCGCAGGTTCTGGTTCAGCCAAGACTGTTTGCTCAGAGGTGGGCAGGGACTCCTTGGAACCATTTCCGGTCCCAGAAGGGGAGGGCGGACCCAACATCACTCTTATCTGTCCTGTCCACGGAGCTGGAACAGAGAAGAAAGGGAATCAGAACCACACACCTCAGGGCCTGGGTTCAAACTATTTCATAAAACAAAAGCTTTTCTGCCTCTGCCGATGGTGCTGTTGAGCCCAAGTAACACGATGCCAGCAGGGCGAATCCAGGTGGCCAGCCAGAAATAGTGCCTGTTTCTGAGCATTGAGCTTCAAGATATCCTGAAGCTCAATGCTCAGAAGCAGGCACTATTGGAGAAGGTGACCCCAGGACAGACTGCAGCTCCTCCCTTGACATTTACTTCTGGGTAGCAGCCCTTTCCTTATACACATAAACCCCTAATACCAGAACCCACCTTACATAAATTTTCATAAGACTGTAAAATTGCACAGGTCAAATCCCGTAGGACTGCTTCCAAAAATCTCGGGGTTTTGGGGGGGGGGGCGGGTCACATGACTCAGTCTTGTATGGAAAAAGGATGTCAGATCCAAGAAGCTGCCAGGCGGATCTGACCAAGCCACTTACCGCCTCTTCTCTTGATGTGCAAAGTACAGGCTTCCATGCTACCTGCCTTGTCTACTTCCACAAAACCACCCAGCAGCGGAACTTTGACATTTACAGTGAGATAAGGAGCGATATCAGTCTACATCTTAGCCATTAGAGCCAAACTCTGGGAAGGAGAGCCAGAAAAAACAGTGGCCACAATGTCTAAGACGTGTGGAAATAGCTCGAAGCCTCCTGGCCTCAATAAGCCTCAAATTCTTCTTTCTTTGGTTCAACATGGTAAGAAACCAGGCTGCAGCCAGAGGCTGGGGGCTTTGGTCAGTCCCCACCCAACAGCCCTGAGCCCTGAGGCACTCACAGCTGAAGGGCGAGGCTTTCCCAAGACCTCAGCCCCAGGACCGCGTCACATGATCCTTTTGGAGACAACTGGACTTGAGGTACTCAATGCTGCCTCCTTTAGACAACAGGCACTCACACCAGGGCCACACGTGCTTAACTGATTCTTACAGGAAACTTCACATGGAACAGGTTTGACATCGAGAGCATCAGGGGTCTCTGGCTTTCTACCCTCAGGAGGTCGTCACAGGCCAGCAGCCCTCACGCTGACCACCTCCTGAAAGCATCCCGAGGTTGGGCTTCATCCCATACCAGCACCCAAGTTCAGCTCCTCAAAGTTCACCTCAGAATCGCACCTGAGCCTGGAGCTGTGGTGCTGCTTTATTTAAGGGACAAAAGGCTGCAGTGAGAGCCGCCCAGTCTGCCTGGACCAAGTCGCAGCTCCGCGACTGTCTTCATCTCCACCCGGTGATGATGAGTCCCAACACCCAATTCATAAGCACACAGAAGGCCCCAGACAGTGGCCGGGACAGAAGTAATAGCCAATATCCGCTATTTCTGTCCCTTTTCAGCCAGCCAGAACTCCAAATCAGGTGGACCCAGACCCCTGGGCAGTGAGGAAGACAGCCCTTCTTCAGAGGACCCTGCTTGACAGTCTGTACCTTCTCCGTCTCCTGCTGGACAAGCTCCTGCAACTCTTCCGTCCAGCCCAGAAGCTCCACCAGCCTTTCCACGCCTTGAACCACATCCCCCAGCTGGACCACATCCGTGCCTCGAGGACGCCAGGCAAAGGGCCCCACCAAGTCCCGGTTGATGAGCAGTCGGGGCACCGAGCTCCGCACGGCCTCACACAAGCTGGCAAAAGGTTCTACCTGAAAAATTGCCCACACGTGAGGAGCACAGTGCCCACCCTCAATGCCCCCCAGGATACTGCATGCCACAGCCTGAGCCTTTGAAAGGGCAGCTCAGACTGACGTGAGGCCTTGGACACATGAAAACACACCACTGTTCCACTTCTTCCAGTCATGCGGTCTGCTCGGTCTCAGTGCCTAGGTTCCTCCCTTCTTGTGCCTCCCTCTGGTCCTTGTCTTTCTGCTTCCCACACATTCTGGCCTCCATAGGTCTCCCTGCCCAGGTGCATCTGGGCTCCAGCACCTGTACCCACACTTACCTGTCCTGCCCCATCACACACCGTCTCCTCCCAGCAGCATCTCGCCTGTCCGCTCCCGCTCCCTGGGAGCAAAGGCCTGGGCCCACAGGGGGCTCCTGGGCGGCCCACAGGGATGGGTGCCCCACCTCTCCACAGTCTCCACCATCCAGACCTCCAGGGACTCCTAACTCGGTGCCTCTGGGCTTCTTCATCCAGCTCCCAAGTGAAATTTCCACTCACGAGTAATAATACAAGAAACAGATGAAATAAATGGCACTGACACTAGCTCATTATCTGGTAGGAAAATACTCAATTCCTGCTTTCGCTGAAAAAATTTCAAATGAGTGATTTAAATGTACACAGAACAGTTCTTCAAGGGAATTTAGGTTTCATAAGTAAAGGTAGAGAACTTTTTAGGCCCGATAAGTCAGATAAGGCCAAGTATCACATTATTATCTACATAAAAATATGATGTAGAAAAATAATTTTTAAACCTCATGACCATAAATTGCAAACGTACTAACAACATGTGACAGTTTATATTTCTAATTGCTAAACTAATTTATAAACACTTTATATATAATTTATGGCTTTATATGCTAATTTATAAACAGATTAAGAAAATAGCCCAATGAAAAATGAGCAAGAGGTATAAATATGTAACCCAAAGAAGACACAGTGGTTAGCACGGAAAGATGAACTTCACTCTTTACTACAGAAATGTTAGATCTCCCTCCCCTCTCTCTCTCTCTTTCCTCCTCTCTCGCAGACACATTTATTTCTAACCAATCAGACGGATAAAAACTTAAAGATAGATTTTTAAAAAACACTTAAAGACAGCTAATGTTGGTGCTGCTGAGGGGAAATGGCCACATGGTTGGTGGCAGATACTTAGTGTATCTCTCTGGAAAGTAACGTCTCAATATTAACTGAAGTGCTCACATGAATGTGCAAACACGTGTCCACACAACCACTCGCTACACTATTATTCTGAATATAAAATCCATACACTATTTGTTTCTGCTGTCCATCAACAGAACGTTACTTAAATAAATTGTTATTCATCCGTCATCCCTCATCTTAAAACTCTTGGGGCTAGATGTGTTCCAGAGTTCAGACTATTTCAGATTTTAGAAAGCACCCTATGGTTGACATGCGTCCCTCTCAGTGGGACCCAGAGGGTAGGTCCGTAATCAAGTGTGTTACTCTTTCTTCCACGCGGCACAGGAGATAAAGTCTGAGCAACACCGCAGACTCCTTGGTGCCCGCAGACAAGAACTCTGCTCGGGGGTCCCAGCAGGGACCGCATCCCCGCACCTGACCAAGGAGGTCTCTGCGCACAGTGTTGCCCCACCTCTGCTGAGCCCCCACATCTGTGCAGCAGAGAAGCCTGTGGGGACAAGCAAACCACCTGGAGGGACTCTCTACTTCACTCCCTATCTCTATATAATGTGGGAGCATACGGTACTTTTATAATCAGAGAAAAAGGCTATTTTCATTTCACTTAAAAAACAGAGGACTGGTGGTCCCAGTGTCCACTGCTGGTGGCCAGCACAGGGCGGCGGCCAGACTCCGCACCACCCACCGCTAACTACTACTGCCCCCGGCCCTCTGCCCCCCACAAAGCTCCCGCTTCCATCCAGGCCCAGTATGGGCATCACAGGTCTGACACAGCACTCGAGTCAGTGTGTCTGGGGCCAAGTTCTCCCAACCTGCCCATTTGGCTTCTCACTCTCAGGAAACCAGCTCTGTTCTTGCGGCCACTCGGGTCACAACCCTGGAGCCCTGAGGGCGTCCACACTCTCCCACCCACCATTCCTTCACACACCTGGGCTCTGACGCCTTCTGCCGTGTCCCTGGCCAGCCGCCATCACCGCCCAGGCTGCCACCTGGGGGGGGTCTCTGCCAGCTCTTCCCACCACAGCACCCGCGGGGTCAGGAGGTCAGACCTTGTCCCTACTGCCTTCTGATCACTCACTCCATGTGGCCACGGGCCACTGTGTGATGTCCGCTGCCGGACCTCCACTAACACGTGCATCTCCTTCTGGCCCCAGCTCCAGGCTCACCCTCCCGACATGGCCACACGAACCAACCACGCTGACATTACGCGCAGTTCACAACCCTTCCCGGCTTTCCTGTCTTTTCTCCTCTATCACACCGCCACCTAACACCGTCCCTTGCTTGCAACGTCCTACTGTGTCTGTCCAAAGCCCTAGCACAGGGCCAGCCCACAGCAGGCACATCTGCTGAAGAAGGGCACTGGACTCGAGGCCTCTGGGCTGGCGGGAGCTCTGAGCACGGGCCTTCCTGGCCCTGGTGCCCTGTGGTGCTGACATCCAGTCAGGCAGAGCTCGGTGCAGGGGCTCATTTACTGCTCTTGTAACATCCTTCACAAAGTCCTGAGCTTCAGGTCCAGATGGAGAACAGCTTCTGGAATGTGTCCATGGGTGTGTCCCAGGCACCTCACACACATGTGCAGAACCAAGCTCGGCAACCCCCTCACGTACCTCCTTACCAACCAATGGCCTGAGTGCCCACAGACAGAGCCAAACCACTCCCTCTCCTGTCCCCAAGTCCTTCTGCTTGCCCTCTCTCATAGTCACGTGGTCTGAATGTGCCCATAGCTCTGACTTCGTGAGCACCAGCCTCCTGGACATCCTGCTTCAAGCCCCACTCCCAGCAGTCTCTGGGACACTGCAGGGCACCAGCCATGTCCCCAGTTCAACCCCTTCAAGTCCATCAATGCTTCTAGCACAAAATCGGCCTCTGCGATATGGCTTGGGAAGTCTGTCCTGCCTTACCCCTCCACATCCCTCCCTTCTCCCTTCTGCTCACACACGGTGCCCCACCCTCACTGACAGCACCCCCAAAGCTGAGTGTCCTCCCTCCTCCCCATTCTGCCCAGACTGCCACTCCCTAGGCCAGGAATACCTCTGCTTCCTCACCAGTTGGCTCTCCTCACCTTCCCAAGTCAGGACGCCAGAAGGCTCCGAGAGCACCTGGTGCCATCCCCAGCTGCCCCACCTCCTGGGCCCTATCCTTCCAGCCTCCCCCACCACACACACACACACACACACACACACACACACACATCAGTCCACCTCTGGACCTACTGACAAACCTCCAAGGAGGTCCCAAGGATGAGCAGCAGATCCGCCATAGGGAAATCAACCACATGCAGCATGAACCTCTGGGGAAGTGCCTCCCCAAAGAACACGATGTCGGGTTTCACGATGCCAGTGCAGACCGGGCAGCGGGGAATCCTGTCCATGGACACGTCAGCCTGTGTGACACACACAGAAAATAGGCCGAAGACGATGTCACAACACACTTTAAAAGCTGGTTCTCTCGGGGTGCCTGGGTGGCTCAGTGGGTTAAGTCTCTGCCTTTGGCTCAGGTCATGAGCTCAGGGTCCTGGGATCGAGTCCTGCATTGGGCTCTCTGCTCAGCAGGGAGCCTCCTTCCCCCCCACCGCCCGCCCACCTCTCTGCCTACTTGTGATCTCTCTGTCAAATAAATAAATAAAATCTTTTAAAAAAAGATTTTATTTATTTATTTGACAGAGAGATCACAAGCAGGCAGAGAGGCAGGCAGAGAGAGAGGGAGAAACAGACTCCCCGCTGAGCAGAGAGCCCGACATAGGGCTCAATCCCAGGACCCTGAGCTCATGACCTGAGCCAAAGGCAGAGGCTTAACCCACTGAGCAACCCAGGTGCCCCTAAATAAAATCTTAAAAAAAAAAAAAAAAGTTGGCTCTTAATATCGAGGGAAACAGAATGAGAGAGAGAGAGAGGCAAACCAAGAAACATTCTTAACTAACAACATGAGAACAAACTCATGGCGACTAGAGGGGAGGGGGCAGGGGACGGCTGACTGGGGGTTGGGGACTGAGGAGGACACTGCAGTGACGAGCACCGGGGGACATATGGAAGTGTGAGTCACTAAACTGTACACCTGAAACGAACAGAACAGTGTATGTTACATAACTAGGACTTAAGTAAAAACTTAAAAAGAAAAAGATTGCCTTTTAAGAAATTTTCAAACATTCACAACAACTGAATAATGAACCCAGCTTTGGCATTTATTGACATTTTGCCCATTTTGATCCACAGAGCACCCTAAAACTGGGGTTCGGGTGGAGTACTCGAGAGCAGGTACTGAAGGCACAGGACCTGCCACAGATGTCACATGAAGCCGTGCACCTGGGGCAGTTACCAGAGCCGTTCAGATGCCAAAGAAACACTCAGTAGATGACACAGCCCTCAGGAGGCACTCTACAGGCATGTGGCCTCCCCTAGGCATAACTCAATGCGAAAGGTGATACAAAATTTGTCCCTGACTTTAGCTAAAGCGATCATGACATCGTCCTAGGCCTGGCAGACACTCAGGCTGAAGCTCTAAGGACCATTACGACAGACCGCTTCCCCGCAGGCCACGGGGAGGTAGACACAAACCATCACTATGTTCTAAGATGCCTGCGTTGATGTGCTGGGCTGGGTTTCAAAGGAGGCAGCCTGAGAAAAAGGGCACCAGTTTCCTGAGACAGACCTTCCTGGCCTCAGCTTAGCAAGCTGAGCCCAGCCAGAACCAGCAGAGACAGTGGACCAAAGAGAGCCTACTCAAAGACTTCAGATACTATCAGATACAGATCAAGGCAAAATTGTGTTCAGTGCTTTAAAACAAAATAAGACAGCTTTGAAGCATCTGATGGGGATAGAAAACTATAAAAAATAATGTAGTGGATTTGAAAAAGAACCAAAGAGAACTTCCAGTAATAAAAGTACCAAGAATTAGGAAGGCACTTGTGATGAGCACTGGGTACTGTAGGTAGATGATGAATCACTAAATTGTACCCCTAAAACCACTACTACACTATATATTAACAAACTAGTTTTTAAATAAAAATTTGGAAGAAAAAAATGGGGCCAGTAATTCAGACCTGGAAATGAGCCTACTGCTGATTGAGGTTTTGCATCTCATTAAATCTTTTCCAAACAAACAAACAAAAAGTAAGAAAAATTAGCACTCAGTGGAAGAGCTTTACTCTGAACAACAGAATAGAAGGCTGATAAACTGGAAAACAGATCAAAAGACATTATTCACAATACAGCACAGAGAAGAAAGCCAGAACACACATAAAAGTCACGGGTGGGAGCCTGAGAAGGTCTTGTGGGAGTTTAAGCTCCACAAGGGAGGAGAGGGAGTGGGAGAGGCATTAGAGGCAATGGCCAAGGGTCTTTCGAGCGATGATGAAAGGTCTCAAACCACAGATACAGAAAGCCCTACAAATTGACAGCAGAACAAGTAAACAAAAGGACATCCATAAGGAGATAGATCATAGTAAAAGTGCAAAACTCCAAAGACAGAGAGAAGAGGTTACAAATGTGCAAAGAACAGACAGTGACAGACTGACCCCAAGTTTATACGGAAAGACCAGAATACCCAACACACAGAATGACGGAGAAGACGTCAAGACTTAGTATAAAGGGGCTCCTGGGTGGCTCAGTGGGTTAAAGCCTCTGCCTCTGGCTCAGGTCATGATCCCAGGGTCCTGGGACCGAGCCCCGCATCGGGCTCTCTGCTCAGCAGGGAGCCTGCTTCCTCCTCTCTCTCTGCCTGCCTCTACCTGCTTGTGATCTCTGTCTGATAATCTTTGAAAAAAAAAACAAAAAACAGACAGTATAAAAAGCTACAGGACTCAGGACTGTGGCACGACTGTAAGAACAGGTGAAAATACCAGTGGGACACAACAGAGAGCCTAGAAGTAGACTCGCACAGTCAACTGATTTTCACAAAGGAGCAAATCTCGTCTCTTCAACAAAGGTGCTGGACGTTATGAAAATTAATAAAGGGAGACCTTGCTAATGTGGATTCAGGAGGCTGGAAGGAACCCTACTACTCACCACCAATCACATGAAGAATTGTGAACTACAGACCCAACAGAAGAACCCTCAACACCAAAGAACCATCAAGGCAGGTTGCAACAGGGGAAGATGTGTACCACCGTCTACAACAAATCAACCATCCCAGTGACTCAGCTAGCAAGACACCATCTTTCCCCTGAACTGCTTCTCCAGCCCCTCCCAACTCCCTCCATCCTCTCCATCAAATGTTCCTTTGTTGTTTGGACTTGCCTAGTTTTGCTATAGCTTGCTTGTCCCAAACTGCATTTTTCTACTGTTCCTGAATAAGTCCATTTTGCTAAAGGCAGTTTTGCTTTTAAGGAAAACATGACTTGGTGTCAGAAGTGGGATGCAGGCGCTGCCCCCAGAGGTTCTGAGGCTGCAAACAGGTGCCAGGCCCCACAGACCCGGTCGGGCTTGCAGCTCACCAAGCCTGGAGTCGAGGGCGAGCTTTCTCCTGGGCTGCATTTTGAGCTCTCCAGGCTTTATTTGAGACCTTTACATGGCGTTGTCCTTTCTCTGAGGACTCGCTTGACCTTTGGTCTGACTCCTTCCTAGAGGCAGGCCGTTCCTACCAGAATTGTACTGTTTGGAAAGTTTTCTCTTCCCTCCAGGGAAAAGCCTCTCGGAAAGGGGGTCCCGGGGATCAAACGCTTTGAGGACACCTCTGCCCCCACACTCCCACACTTCTGGGGCCCCAGCTCGCTCTAGGTTTCAAAGCTGTGGTCCCTCCCCACGTGCATTCTTAACTAAATGGACAGACTCCACCAAAAGTAATTTACAACTTCGATGGCCATGAAGGGGAGGAACGCGCCATCTCCCCAAATTCACTCTTCTCACAACTGAATCGGACAGCCATGTTATTTTAGTTGGTACCTTGAGGCTTCCAAACATTTTAGGGTTCAAAATTTGCTCCCCTCTTTGATTCGTTAATCTAGAAACAGCATTTTCCAAAGAGGCAAACAACTGAAAGAAGTCAACGCAGCCTCTCAGTCTGGCCCTCCCCACCTCCTTTGTCTCTGACAGGTCTTGCGCTCAGGCCCCGCCTCTGGAGCCATTTTCCTCTTCCCTCGGCACAGTCCCCACCTCCCTATACCCACTCTCATTCTAACCCTCCGCTAAGCCTCCCTTCACCTCCAGACCTCTCCCCACCCGCCTTCTCCATCTCCTGAACCTGTTCACACCTGCCGCTTCTAAAGTCCACTCTGCTGGGGCCCAAGTGAACACCAGATTGCTTGTGTTGCCTGGACTAAGGCTGAATTTCGACCCAAAGAGTGTCCTAAAGTGACTGAGGACCCCCTGAATTTGCTGAAGAACGTAACACGGTTGTTCAAACTTACTGATTTCTCATATTTATGTCGATTGGTCCATATGCTTGTCAGTGAGGGTCAGGCAAACGCTGGATAAAACTAGCCCAATGAGAGCCTCCTGAAAGGGATTTAGAGAAACAGATGCCTGAGTTTGGGCAAAGTACTAGAACACTCACTGGAAATCTCCAGATGTTGGGGAAGGTCATCAAAGAGATGTGACCCCCAGTTGACTGGTGACCTGGACCCCAGCACTTGGAAGCTCCTCACTCCGTTCCTGCATCTTCGGATCGTGGGTTCCCTTTTTGTCCCCCACCCTCCCCCCCACAGAGGCCGCTCCAAGGACGCGGCCTTGAGAAGGTGATGTGGTGTGGTGTTGAGAACACGTGCAGAGTAGACAGGGCTGAGCCCAGTTACAGCCTCTTCACAAATTTTTTTTAAGATTCGGAGTCAGATGCGGGGATCCAGCCATTCCGCTGCTGCCCAGGACAAGCCTTGTATGTCCTGGTGATGGGAACGGACCCTTGATGATTAGAACGGACACCTACGATCCTGGAGTGGCCGCCTCCTCAGTCTGTCCCTGCCCTCTGCCAATGGGGGCAGACTCTGGATTGAACCGGGAGCTCCCGAGAAGGCTGCAAGCAACACCGAGCAATTACAGGGCCCTTTTCTGAGCCTGCTATTACTGAACAGACTCGGGCTTGCACAGAGAAGCCGGATGCACCTGTCCATGACCACCACGATCGACTCCATTTGTCTCCAAAGAAAATTCTCCCTCTAGACGCTACATCCACGCAGGCGGCCTTTAACTCCACTATTAATGAGCTGAACCGTCATCTTGTAGGAAACCTTGTCCACTCCGGACTTCGTTCATTTGGAAAACCAGCTCGCGGGCATCCTGGATGGCTCGCCGAAAAGAAGGACCACGACCACTCTCAGCGTTCACCTCCAGCGAATGTCGGCCCCTAGACAACCAGCCCGCGACCCCCAGCCCTTTGTTTCCGCTGCCATTTTACAAAGGGCCAGGGCAGGAGTTGGCAATGACTCTTCAGAGGTAACATTAAAGGCACAATTCATGGAAGAATAGTATGTTAGACCTCATTAAAATTAAAAACCCTGCTCTGTGAAAGACACTGTCAAGAAAGTGGGAAGACGATATTTACGAAAGACATATGATAAAGGACTGTTATCCATAACACAAAAAAAAGTTCTTAAAACTCCACAATAAGAAAATGAGCAACTGAATTAAAAAATCGGCCAAAGACCCAAAGAGACAGCTCACCAGTGAAGATGTACAGACAGCAAATGAGCACATCACGTGTCCTCATGGAACTGCACACGAGAGCAAACAGGACCCCCACCCGCCTACCACCACGGCCAAAGTCTAGAACATGGACAACTCCAAACGCTGCTCCCACTCGCTGCCAGCGGAAATGCAAAGTGGGGCAGCCACGTCGGAAGGCACTAAACACGCTCTCACTTGGTATTTACCAAAAGCGTCAAAAACTCACATCCACACAAACACCTGCACGGGGAGGTTTACAGCAGCTTGGCTCATAATTGCCAGAACAGGGAAGCAGCCAAGATGCCCTTCCGTGGATGAGCGGAGAACTGTCGTCCATCCAGACAAGGGAATATTTTACGCACTCAGAAGAAGTGGTCTGCAAAGCCACGAAAAGACACGGAGGAACCTTAAAGGTGTCTGACTAAGTGAAGGACGTCGGACGGAAAGGGCTGCACATACACGAATCCAGCTCTGAACTTCTGGAAAAGGGCCAGTGTTTGCCAGGGGTTGTGGGGGGGGGGGGTGACCAGTTGGGGGTACAGAGCTTTCCTCTGCGGTGATGAAAATGTTCTGGAATCAGGGGCGCCTGGGTGGCTCAGTGGGTTAAGCCTCTGCCTTCAGCTCAGGTCATGATCCCGGGGTCCTGGGATCGAGCCCCGCATTGGGCTCTCTGCTCGGCAGGGAGACTGCTTCCTCCTCTCTCCCTGCCTGCCTCTCTGCCTACTTGTGATCTCACTCTGTCAAATAAATAAATAAAATCTTTAAAAAAAGAAAATTCTGGAATCAGAGAGAGGCAGTGGCAGCACGACACTGGGAATATAGCAGCTGTGAGCCGTCAGAAGCCAATCTGACAGTTCTGTGAATCTGACCTCACTGAGAAATAAAAGATAAAAGACAGGGTCCTATGCCTCAGCACTATTTCAGAGTTTCATCTTTAAGATTTTCCAGTCTATCCTGTTCTGCTTGAAGAAACCCATCCTACAGAACTACTCCCAGAGGGACACAGGATACAAGCACAAGTGTCACGGATGCATTATTCCTAATAGCAAAAATCACAAACACCAGAAAATAGCCCACAGTAGGTGAAGGGCTAAATTTAACGTAAGTCACTAAAAACAGCAAGCAGACCTGTACTTACTGACACAAGATATCCATAAAATTTTCTTCTGTAACAAGGCAGTTTATAGAATATTAAACTTAACAACCCTATTGCTGGGGCGCCTGCACGCCTCAGTCAGGTAAGCGTCTGACTCTTGGTTTCAGCTCGGGTCATGATCTCAGGGTCATGGGATCGAGCCCCACATTGGGCTCTGCCCTCAGTGGGGACTCTGCTTAAGATTCTCTCTCCCTCTGCCACCCCCCACCCACTCGTGCTCTCTCCTTCTCGCTCTCAAATGAATAAATTTTTAAAATTCTTAGTAATCCTATTACTAAAAACAGTATAGGCACTCCGTGGTGTAGGTACACTGATACGGCCAAGTATGTTTAGGTATGTGTATTATTTTTCCAATTTAAAAATAAAGAAAAACGTTTCACACCATTACTGTTGTCCTTCCAAGATGATGCTTACAAAATGCCACTTTTCTGATCACTCCCACCACAAAGTGCAGAAGAGAGAGAAGGGGCAGCAGGACAACTCACCCAAATGTCCTTCCCCGGAGAGGGCCTTCGGCAGACGGTGCACGTGGCAGAGGCAAAGGATCCGTGAGCTTCGACCAGCTTCAAGGCAGGGATGCCAGACACTGAAATGCAAACCACAGCTAAGAGCCGCCGTCTCCAGGGTGAGCTCTGAGCCAGGAGGCCCCTGCCAGAGTCCCAGCCCTCAGTGCAATCGCGGGGTCGCCACCTCCACCACCTGAAGATAATGTCCCCCTGAGCAGAGTAAGCGCAAGGATGAGGGCTCTCAGATGGAGCCAAATCACAGTTATGGTTAAACAAAGCCTGTCGACTAGTTTGATGCCAGTGCAGATAAGATTACATTTGATACCTAGGAAAACATTTTCTACTCTACAGACACCAAGGAAAAGTGAAAAAACTATATAGGGGTGTCTGGATGGCTCAGTCATTGAGCATCTGACTCTTGATTTCGGCTCAGGTCGTGGTCTCAGGGTCATGGGATCGAGCCCCGAGGCAGGCAGGCCCTACGCTCAGAGGAGGGTCTGCTGGAGATGCTCTCTCTCCCTCTCCCTCTGCTCCTCCCGCCACGGGCACATGCATGCCTGCTCTCACCCTCTCTCAAATAAATCTTAAAATTTAAAAAAAAACTACATAAAGACAATAAGTTTCAAAAAAATATAAAAACTGTAGAGCACCACCCACCCCACCCCACCCTGCCCCTCTGCGTCTTCTCCGCACTGGGAGCAGCTCTCCTGCCACAGCCACTCATCCTGTGGAAAGGACACCTGTGCAAAGTTCGTCCCCACCCTCTTCCTGGCCAGGAGCGCCTGCCGGCCGTTGAGCCCACCACTGTCTGCGTTGCCACTAAACCCCCCGGGGACGCTGACAGAGTAGAGCCTCAGAGGCAGCGCCACACCCGACCTCACTTCGTCCCCCCGCAGCTTCTGAACCACCCCGTCACGGGACATCCACGCAGTGGCTGAGGCTCCCACGGCAGGGGCGGCGGGCTCTGGGGCTGGAAGTGGGACTGCGCTCGGAGGCCTCATCCCTGGCTGCGGCAGGAAGCCTTCTCGGAAGCAACAGCTCTTCTCCCACACCGTTCTGGGCTTTGCCCTCTCAGAGGGATGGGTCTCTTCCGCTGACAGCGGCCTTTCTCATCCTCTCCCCATGTGAAGGAGCCGTCTCCACCTCCCATAGGTTTTCTCCCGTGTCTTGTCTACCCTCCATGTTCCTTTTCCTAACCCTTCCAGGCAGCCTGGGGAAAGCGGTTGGCTCAGGGTTTGGCGGAGGGAAGACGAGCAAAGACTGTAGTAACAAGGGAAAAAACTGTCGAAAACCAGAGGTAACTTATTATGACAGTTCCCAGTTCCCACCGTCAGCTTCTGAGCTGTGGTGGGCAGACAGTCCCAGCTGCGAGTGGCTTCCTACTGTCCCCATTATTGTCCCAAATCTCCATATGCGAAAGCCCACGGCCACACACTCCCACCTTCCCACGAGCCCGCCCTGCTGCAGCTGCAGGAGGAGGTCATCCCCATGGGTGTTCACGGCTGCAAGTGCAGTCCAGGCCACTCCGTTTTTCAAACCGCTAGCTGTCTGCAGCCCAGCCGAGCTCTGCTGGCTCACAGCACCCGTCAGCGCCGCCGCCGTAAGAGAAAGGCTCAGCCAGTGCCTCTCGCGATGCACAGTCAGCATCAGGACCATGCGTGAGTCACTGGTCAGGGCCGATAGCGGGGCAGGCAGGACATGGCTATACAAAGAGTCTGATAATACTAAGGCACTAGTGGTCATCTCTTTGTGACAGTGACATCGTAGTTATGTTTTAAAGGTCTTTATCTTCTCCAGATTCCCAGTGAAGTACTTACAGGTCGTTTACAGGTTAAGTTTATGACGTCACAGACAGATGCACTTCAACATAACTGGGGCTGAGAGAGGTGGTGGGGGCAGCAAGACACAGACAAAGGAAGGACTGGCTATGACGAAGGCATGAGGGCTCACCACAGTCCTCTACTTGTATGTGCTCGAAAAAGTTCATAATAAATTTCTTAAAAAAGAAATCATTATATCACATTAGCTAAACTAGAAGCTCCCAATGTCAACTTTAACTCTTTCCAAAACTCACAGCCCAGCCAGTAGGCCAGGACGTCGGGTCCACCAATGAGATCTCCACAGTGACTCTTAAACACACGGCGGACTTTTTGTCAGGGACAAAGGCGTAACTAGTGGGCTTGAAATCAGAGGACGGGGTAAGCACTGCCTAGAAGCAGGTGACCAGGTGGCGACAGGAGGAGGGCTCACCTCTCTCCAGCCCATCGATGTTCTGTGTGTAGAGCCGCAGAAGAAGGCCCTTGTCATGGAGCAGTCGGAGGAAGTAGTGTATGATGTTGGGCCTGTAGTTCCTGAGGTACAGCTCCTTGGCCAAAGTGAAAAAGGGCTTGGGGTTGTGAGAGAAGAAAGCGAGCTCAAAAATGGCCTCGGGGTATGGGAGGTTGTACTGCTGCAGGTTACTGTAGAGGCCACTCCTGGGAGACCTGCAAAAAGGAGCAAGAAGCTCTGAGCCCAGAGCAAGAGGGTGGGGCCAGGAGGCAGTCCAGGTGCCCAGGGAAGAGCCGGGCGCTGCAGGGCACCTGAAGTCCGGAATGCCGCTGGGCGTACTGATGCCGGCCCCCACCATGACCACCACCCTCTGGCAGGCTCTGGCTTGGATCAGCTCCGCTATATCCTGCAGAAAAAGCTTCTCCTTCTTACTGCTGCCTCCTCTTCCAAAGATGCTTGAGGCACTAGCAGAAAAAGATAAGGGTCTTCTTCCACCTGTAATGCTGACAGAAAAGGAGAGCGGCCAGGTGACTAGGGACAGTTAAGCTCGTGCTAGCCCTTCCACCACCCCCACCACTGAGACTGATTATACACTTCCCTCTCCTCCCCGCAAATGATCACCCTTCTCATCATGGATGACTACTGGGCTACAAGAGAACAAAGTCTCAACTCAGAAATCAAAACTTATTTGGGAGCAAAAAATTCAAGACAATTGGAACTGTGCAAGCAAGGAATGTATAGTCTCTTAGTTCTGTTATCCAGTGCGAGTGCGAAGAGAACAGGGTCCACACCAGAGGTTAGGGGCTGTGTGGGGTTCTGGGTGTGCTCTCTGCAGAGGTATACACTTAGCACACCTGGGTGTGACAGATGGGCAGTGACACTTAAAGAAAGCCAAATATCTCAGACTTGACACCAAAAACGATCAGGAGAAAAAGTGGGTTCTGGAGACCATTCCAGAAAGAAACACTCACGCCCTGACTGCTAAGGCTCCACACTGCTGTAGAAACTTGATCTGCAATGTTCACCACCGCTGGTACTATGAAGCAGCTGAAGGAATCCCACAACCAAGACAAGGCAGTGGGTAGGGGGCTGGGGCCCCCCGGGGCGCTCAGTCAGTGGGTGTCTGCCTGCAGCTCATGTCACTATCTCTGGGTCCTGGGATCGGGCCCCACATCGGGCTTCCTGCTCACCTGGGAGTCTGCTTCTCTCTCTCTGCCCTTCTCCCTGCTTGTGCTCTTTTTCTCACTCTCTCTCAAATAAATAGATAATTTAAAAAAAAAAAAAAAAAGGCAGTGGGTAGACTCAGCTCAGGCTCTCTGAGAAACACTGGAAGGCTTCTCGAGTCACCCCCAGAAGCCAGGAGCCGAGACACTCCCACGGCTGAGTGCTAGGGATGCAGGATGGTCTTCCGTCGGAAAAAAAAGCGAGACACAACGTACAAGTCACAAGCTTCAGCAGAGCCTCAGGACTTAGAAAATGACCCAACACCCAGGAAAGCAACAGGAAGAAACAAAAGCAGCGCGAGTAACACCAAGCCCACAGCACCCCCTGAAAGTGAGTCCGCAGCCATGGGAGGCAGGGCATCAGAGCCTCACCTCCTGTGGGCCTGAGAAAACTTCCTAGGTTCACTGATCTGCTATTGGGGCCCCTGTGCAGCATCTAACCAGGCTGCACGACTCCCTCATCTCCTGGCATCATGCTGGCAACTCACCCAGGGTTCAGGACTGCCAGCCCCAATGCACCGGGTGCCATTCTCACACCCCAAAGACTGGTGGCCACCATGTTCCTTCTTCCAGGAGAAGACCCTTGATGACCCTCCCCCAGGACGTCTCTGACTTCAGTATAGAAACTCCTCCACCCTGACGGGAAAAGAGATTCAACAAAAGGAACTCACAACCCTCCTCACATGAGTGATGAATCTAAAATGAATACAGACGTAAAAACAGGAGACCGAGCATTTCCTTTACTCATTTGTGATTTGGGCAAGAAATAAGCATCATCCCAAAAGCACATCGTCATACATATCCGAACAATTCGGGAGCACAAATCTTCTAGAAGGAGGACTCTGTCCTTTGTGTTCTTTCGCTCCTTACAAAACCAACACTGCCCACTCTCTGCACCGACCCCCCCACAGGACACACCGGCGGTGAGGGTCCCCAGAAGCTCCCCATCCCAGCACAGCGTGTCCCACCCCAGTGTCAATTTCAATCCCCACCCTGCCCTCTTATATACCGCCCCTTTCAGTCAAGCAAAAGGACTGCCTGGCTCTTGTGTATGTCCTACCCCAGCTTCCTCTGCCTGAAAGACCTTTCTCCACCTCAGCATGTCCAGCTCTCCCACAGTCAAGGCCAGGACTTCGTGATGCCACCTCCTTCGTGAAGCCACTGCTGAACCCCAGTGAACAATCACTTTGCCCTCGTTTGATTCCCTGCTCCTTTTAGGCAGGCTGACAGCCCTCCCCTCCCTGCGGCAACCCTGCACGCCACCTCACACACTCCACACTGGGGTCAGGGCCTTGCTTGCTCCTCACGGCCTACTTGCTTGTGTTGTTGCTTCTCCCACCACATGGAGCATCACCTTGGTTTTTTAAAAGAAGAGATTTCTGAAAGGTATGTACAAAAGAAAGAGGAACATGGACAAAGGAAGGTGTATGTGCAGGGCCAACGGCCCCCAAAGGAGAGTCAGAGCCCTAGGTCACTGCCAGTCTCAAGTCACTCTAACACCCTGAGCCTCAGCAGCTAACGCCAAGACCAAGACATGATTCTTACAGTCTTGCTCAAGAAGACCTATAGCTGTAGCTCTTTCCCAGCAGGAAGCACAGGAAATACACACAGCAGGGAAAACAGTGCTTCCCCTCACCCCCCCAGTCCTGCAGAGATGCCCACAACCCTGAAGGGAGTTCTGCTGCATCAGAGACTTGTGTAAAAGCACCCGTCCAGCAGTTCTTCTGAGTGTGACGTGATAAGTCTCCAAAGGAAGTTTTCCAGTGAAAACTGGCCAGATGGTCAGGAAGAGAAGAGATGCTCGGGCTGTCCCCACAGCTGGGAATGGCCCCGTGTCCCTCAGCACCTAGAACAACTCTTCCCCTACAGTCTCCGCCCAACGTTTACTCCTCCTACATGCAAGTCATTATGAGAAACGCAAAAGAAATTAGAGGGAAGTTGTGATATTGTGATTTATAATAAATGTTTTTGGTCTTCATCCTCAAACCCTTGGAATTTCTAAGAGCAAAGGACACGTCTTTTGTTACCATGGTTGGTCTCTGTCCTCAGTCCCTCAACTCCCCTCAGAGCCGTGAAGGTGAAGTGGGTGTCTTGTTCTGCTTAACCAGACCCTCTCCGCCACATCTGGGTTAATGTTCATGAGGGGACTTTGGGAAGGCCCTAAGGAAGGGGGCTGGGTGCCAGGCAGGCCAACTGTGATTAGAGGGTTGGAGTCTCCAGAAAACTCAAGAGGAGGGGTGCTCAGAGGGCTTCCCCATTGGTGAACCACATGCCAGGCCCCTGGCCCCAAGCTCCGTGAGGCACAAGGGACCAGGGACCCTTGCCGACCTCACCCTCTGTATCTCTGGATCTGGCGGTTCCTTGAGCATCCTTTGGACGAAGCCCGTAATCTACTCCGTCAGCTGGTCTCCCCCATTCTGTGAGCCGCTCTTGCAAACGAATGGAGCCGGAGGAGGGGGTTGTGAGGGCCTCCGATTCTCAGCTGGTCATCAGAAGCACGGGAGACAGCCGGATTGCTGTCTCAGCTGGGGCTGTCTCAGGGACCGGGGTCCTGTCTCAACCCGGGGCTGTCTCAGGGGCCGGGGTCCTGTCTCAACCGGGGGCTGTCTCAGGGGCCGGGGTCCTGTCTCAACCGGGGGCTGTCTCAGGGGCCGGGGTCCTTCAGGTGCTGTCCTCAGGCAGGTGGAGTCAGAATGTGCCCGGACACTGGTCAGTGCAGTAAAGGTTTCTGGAATGAAGGAAAGATCCCTTGGATCTATTAAACTCTTCACCAATACTTTTAGTACCTGTGTGAGACGGCATCAAGTCGATTGTTATAATCCACCATTGGACATTTCAGTTTCTTAACAACTATGGGTCTTGAGATATCTCCATGTTCAATTCCTAGGCAATGAGACGGAGAGAAGGCGACCTCGCCAACGCGCGGCGGAGGCCGGCAGGGGGCGCCCTCCCGCCCTCCGCCTTCCCCGCGGGAAGAAGCCACTGCGTCCGTCCGGACCGCCCAGCCAATGAGGGCAGAGCCCAGCCAGTGACAGCACACCTCAGCCAATGAGAGCAGAGCCCAGCCAATGAGAGTTAGCCACACCTCAGCCAATGAGAGCAGAGCCCAGCCAAGGAGAGCGCGGCTCAGCCAACCAGAAGCCAGTATACTCCCAGTTTAATCCCAGAAGCACTTTTTGCTTTTCACGGTCTTTCGGAGCCCCACTGCCCTTCCTCTCTCGAAGGGCATTTCTGTCTTCTGTTTATGGAACTTGTCTATGGTTTTGCCATAGCTTTCTTGTCTTGGATTGCATTTTCTGCTATTCCTGAACACACCCATTTTCTTGGCAAACTAAGTTGTATTTTTAAGGTTAACAGCAAAGATCCCAAAGTGTACAATTACTGCCGAGAAAGGCATGAACATATGCTAGCGAAGTACTAACTGCACAGTCTTTATCGAGGGCAACGAAAACCCATATGCCTTTAGACCCAGGAGTTCCACTACCCGGCGTTTACCCCAAAAGTGAGTAGACAGTATCCGTCAGCATTACCTGTAAAAACTGAAGATCACAAAGGGTTTCAAGAAGAGGAAACACATTATGAAGCATCAACAGAACGGAATCTGCAGCTCGCGCCCAACCTGGGAAGTCGGCGGGGGGATGCTCGGTTCCCCGCGGAAACAGGCGGTGGGACGGGTCTGAATGGTCAACAGCCGCGAAGCCCCGGCTCCACCTGGACCTGCCCCTGCGGGACCGGAGCGGCAGGTCCCTCCCCCCGACTCTAAGCCGTTTCCGGTACGGGGAGGCCGGGTCGGGGGAGCGCTTGTTGGGGTGGATGTGGTGGTTCGCATAAAAACGGTCACGCAGAGAAGAGAAGAGAATTCCGGGTCGGTGTACACGGCTGCGGAAGCGCTTGCGTTCTGGACGCTGAGCAGCAGCGAACTGCGAGTGTCCACGGAACACTCGAGTGCTGCCTGCCCCCGCCCGGAACGTGCAGAGCCGACAGCCGCTGCCATGCTGACCTCGGGTTGTCCTCTGCGCTGCGAGAACGGGGACCCCACGTCTCCCGGTTCTGCAGTGTCCCGCCGACCGCGCAGGAGAACACCGGACCCCGCCCGCTGCTCAGCCCCAGCAGCGCGGGCGCCCGAGCGCTCGCCTCCCCCGGCCCCGCCCGCCCCGACGCACCCCTGCGGCCGCCCTGCCGCGCCGAGGGGCCCCTCACCTGCCGGGCCCCAGGCTCTGAAGGCGGAAAGCGCAGGCCGAGCCCACCAGGCCATGTCCACGCTCCGCCGCCGCGCGCCCGCGACCTTGTCCCCGAGGGCCACGAGTCCAGCCCAGGTGGACGGACGCCAGGCGGGGGCGGCGCCCCAGCCCCTCGGGTTAGGGTTAGACAGGCCCAGGCGCCGGCACTCGCCTCTCCCACTTCCCCACCCGCTTCAGCCGGGAGGGGGAGGCGAGCTCGGCGAGCACTTGTTCCGGCCGCTCATGACATTCTCAGTCCGTCCTCGCGAGACACGGTTCAGACGCTACTGTCACCACGGTCCCCATCTGAGATGAGAGCCTGCGCGTCACCAGGGCCGAGGCCGCAGAGCTGGTCGGAGGCCGGGCCGGCCCCAGGCCCTCGTACCGTGGAATGGCTCCGCGGACTGCGCGGGAAATCGGGCCCAAACCCCGGAGCGATCTTCTCTCGCGGCGCAGGCGCGGTTACCTTGACGACCCGCGCGCGCCGCGGCCGCCCGGGCGCTCCCGGCCTGCCTCGCGCGACGCGGCGCCGGAAGTGAGTGAGCATTTCCGGCGGCCATCCCCGCGGCTACCCTCTCCGTCGTGCGAGCGGCCTCGGCCTTCTTGCCGTCATGAAGGACGTCCCCGGCTTCTTACAGCAGAGCCAGAGCTCCGGCCCCGGCCAGGCTGCTGTGTGGCACCGTCTGGAGGAGCTCTACACGAAGAAGTGAGCGCGCCGCCGAGGGCCCGGGGTCCAGTGCTGGGAGAGCGGGGCAGAGAGGGCGCCGGGGCCCGGGCGGGCCCTTGAGGGGCTGAGGGGGCTCGGCCCGGCCGGAGGCGCCTGAGGGCGAAGAGGGCTGACGGCCCGCGGGGACGGCGGGGCGCGGGGGCGCCCAGGCCTCCCTGGCTTCCTGACCGAGGGGCTGCGGCAGGCTCCCGACTCCAGTCAGACGAGCAAACACGCCTTCCGAGGTCGGGCCGCCGCGCGTCTTGAGTAGCCGGTTCCGGTCTCGGCCTCTCCGCCGTGCGGCTGGGTCTGCGCCGTCTCCCTCAGCGGCCGGCCGCGGAGAGAGCGGAGCCCGGTGCCGCTGCGTTTCCCCTGTTGCTTCTGCGGCTGGTGCGCCCCGGGTTCCAACCGCGCCTGCCCTCGCGTGGTCCCTGCTTCCACTGCGGTCCGTGCTGGGTCGCGGAGTCCGGGCTCCCTTCGACGCGGGGTGGGTTTTGCAGCGGGTCGTTGCGACCCCCAGCCGCTCCTTAGGGGCGCAGAGTGACGTGCGGGCGTTGCCTCCCCGCGACTTCTGCCGGCGCTCGGCCGCGTGCCTGGAAATGCAGAGTGGACACGTGTCCGGCGACGCTCAGCTGCCTTTTCGCGTTCTTCCACCTCGGACTTTGGCTTCCAGCGTCCTGTCATTTTCCGAGAGGGTGGGTGCGTCTGCCCGTTTAATGCTTCGTCCACCCCGTTTCCAGTGGGGGAAACAAGCTCCCTTTAAGCTCCTTCCCTGAGATAGGAAGCAGGAGGGCCCGGATTTCTGCGTAGATGTGTGTGATCCCAAATTCGTGTTTCCAGTCCCACCTCACAGTAACTCTTGAGGTTACCTGGAAGAGGTTCTCCGGGAGCAGAGCCCAGGCCCCTTAGCATCGGCGCTGGCTTTCTTCCTGGTACACAGGAGACGCGGGTGGGTGCTGGGTGGGACTGCCAGGGCTGGGGGCGTCTGCGACCAGATACCAGCTTCCGGGTCTGCGGGCCTCGTCTTTTTCAGGTTGTGGCACCAGCTGACGCTCCAGGTGCTTGATTTTGTGCAGGACCCATGCTTTGCCCAAGGAGACGGCCTCATTAAGGTAAATGACTTGCCACACTAGGTCAGGTGACATAAACGTAAAGGACCTTTGAAAAAGTAGGTGGGCTTTATGCCCCTACACTCCGCCTCCGCAGCCGCCAGCCTCAGCTCTTGTACTCTTACAGCAGCACGGGGGACAGCACTGCTGCCACCCTGTTCCTGTGGCGTCGAAGCCCGCGCCCAGAGAGTGAGTAACTTGCCGCAGGTCACAGCTAGGACGTGGCACAGGGAGCTTCAAATACACTGGTTTCTTCCGAAGTCACTGCCTAAAACACTGTCCTCTAGCCCAGGATGCCCGGTACCTTGTTGTTCGTAGACCTTCTTTTTCAGTACTTTTGTACTTTGGGAAACTGCTACTCGGGTCGGTGGGGGGTGGGCAGGAAATAGTGGAGGACAACCGTGGGAGTCTCCCAGGTGACCGTCATCACTGCTCCTCCTTCACGCCCACATGCTTGTCCTGTGGGTGTGGAAGGTCGAGCCTCTTGGGTGCTTCACTTGGAGGTGGGGAGGCTTGGGGAGGGGAATCCTCTGTAGTGAGCACGTTTAGGGTTTTGTCAACAGAGAAGAAAAAAAATTCTCTGCCCGAGCCTTCTCCATATTCCCTGACAGACCCCCGCCCCCAGTTTGATCACTGGAAGCTTCCTCTTTAAAATCTTTCTTAACGTCTTACTCTTTGATGCCTTTCTCTCAGATTCTGAGTGAATCAGATTTATACCTGCATTGGAGCCCAGCACTAGTTTTTGGTTTTGGGTTTTTTTGTTTGTTTTTGTTTTTAGATTTTATTTATTTGTCAGAGAGAGAGAGAGAGAGAGAGCGCGCGAGCGAGAGCGCACAGGCAGAGGCAGAGGGAGAAGCAGGCTCCCCGCAGAGCAAGGAGCCCGATGTGGGACTCGATCCCAGGACGCTGGGATCATGACCTGAGCCGAAGGCAGCCGCTTAACCGACTGAGCCACCCAGGCGCCCCCCAGCACTAGTTCTTGATGGCTTGAGGTACTCGCCCTGGATACCACACTTTATACGTGCCCGCAGTGAAGCTTAAACCTGGGGTCCTAAGAGTTTCTTGTGTTTTCTACCCACCAGTTTGACATTTTACTACTTCAGGGGAACTTGTATTCATCGGTAAACCTAAAGATTTTGCTGGGCATTCTGTCTTCTGGATTATGTGGGAAAATGACAAATTAGAGCTCTCTTAATATTTGTTCCCTACGGCTCTATGTCATAGCGATGAATAATTCATGATTCTTCATCTCTATCCTTTGCTTTCTTGTCTTTAAATCACTTTCTACCTAGAAAATATTCCCTCAACCCCATGTAACGTAACATTTACGCAGGTCAGCAGACTGGTGTTTACTGTTTCAGTGGGCAAGCAACCCTTTAAAAATTGTTGAGACTCGGCCCACAGATCTTTCAGTACATAGTGTTCATGAATCTGCAGTGACCAGTAGTAATTTTGAGTTTCTTTTTCCTTTGGAGGGGTTTTTGCATAAATTATAACGGGTATTAGAAAAGTTGAGAATGCTCTCTTACTGAAAAAGATATCTTTGAAATAGTCCTTTGTAATGAAAAAGCCATTTTATTTAGATGGCTCTCTGCTGGGTACCAGATTATGTATTTGACAGGAGAGCACAAGCAGGGGGAGTTACAGGCAGAGGGTGAGGGAGAAGCAGGCTCTGCACTTTGCGGGGAGCCTGATGCCGGTTTCAGTCCGGGACCTTGGGATCGTGACCTGAGTCAAAGACAAACGCTTAACGACTGAGCCACCCGTGCTGGGTGCCAGATTTAAATAACTAACTGGTGCTTTAGGGGCATTTCTAACCCCCCCCCCCAAGTTTTTTTAAGAAGTAACTGATGTGTAATACTGTATTAGTTTAAGGTGTACAGTGTGATGATTTGGGGGTGTGTGTGTGCAAAATGGTCACAGTGAGTCTAGTTAACATCCATCTCACAGTTAGACTTTTTTCCTTCCTGTGATGACAACTTTTATGATCTACTCTCTTAGGAACTTTCAGATACGCAGCACAATTTGTTCACTATAGTCACTGCGGTAGTATGTCTCTAGGACTTAATTATCTCATGACAGGACATTTGTATCTTTTGACCACTTGCAGCCATTTCTCGCACCCCCATCCCCTGCCTCTGGCAACCACCAATCTATTCTCTGTATCTGTGAGTTCAGTTTTTTTAGATTTCACGTGGAAGTAAGTCATACAGTATTTGTCCTTTGTCTAACTTATTTCACTAAGCAGAACGCCCTTCGATGTCATCCGTGTTGTCTTTTTATGGCTAAATAATATCCCACGCTCTGTGTGCACAGACCACATTTTCTTTCACTGGGACATTTCCCTCTTTCTGTCTTCACGTGGCAGAGGAATCGCAGACTCTCCTTATCCAAATTGACCCTCTCTGGATGCTCCCTCTTCCCATTTTGCCCAATTATCCAGCGATAACCTCAGAGGTCATTGTCCATTCCCCTCCCTGTGACTTAGCGAATCTCTCAGACCCTTCATCTGCCCTCACTGCCGTTACTCCCACACTCTCGTGTCTTGACTAGTAGCCTCGGCTGGTCTCTGTCCCTCCGTCTGTTCCCTCCCTACCCTCCCCTCCCTGCCTGCAGTCATGCTTATAAAGTAGACGCGTGATCATGTGTTTCCACTGGCTCGGGCTTACCTTCAGGACAAGGAAAAGCCCCAATACCTCCCACTGTCTGTGCCCTTCAGAAGTGCTCCTAAAACACGGTGCAGGGTTTCTTCAGTGCTTTGCACGTTTGTTCCTGTCCGGAATGTTCTCCCAACTCCATGCCTCCTCTCCAGATTTGTCCAGCTCTCTAATGTTCTTCCTTCCTTAAAACTCAGTTATCACCATTTCGGGAATAACCTTTGGAAACTCTCCTTTTGGTTGATCCACCCACATGGGGTTTTTTTCCTTCAATTGTAAACTCATGGTACCGTCATTTATTTGTTTATAAGTCTGCTCTGTTAGGTCAGGAATCCTTGAACGCCAAACTTTCATTTTACATGAAATGTGTCTGTAGTATCTAGCAAAGAGTCTGAGTAAGCACTCAAGTGTTTGCTGAATGGCTAATAAATATAGGCTGCAACGCTCTAAAATCTGAAGGTTACTGAGTCTTTCAAACTGGTGTCTGTTTTCCTAAAATACTTTGGAGAAAGAATATAGGAATTGGTCTCTAGGAGATTCTTAAAGGTCAAGAGTCTAACTACCAGGAAAAAAAATCATAGCTTTCTTCAGTAATCCGTTGGTGATTAATAAACCCATATGTGGGTCTCCTGTCATTCCACCAACATTTCTGCAGTGCCTGCCATGTGGCGGGCCTCGTGGTCATGTTTGATTTTGCAGAATGAGAGACATCCTGTAATTACTCTACATGTTCTGGTTCCACAGCTCTATGAAAACTTCATCAGTGAGTTTGAACACAGGTAAAACACTTTTGTCAGTTTTTGACTTTAAACATGAAAACACTGATGCTTAACGACAATCATAGACTGGTGTTTTTTATTTCAGGGTGAATCCTTTGTCCCTGGTAGAAATCATTCTTCACGTAGTTAGACAGATGACTGGTGAGTCTCACTTTGTGTCATAAAGGAGCAGATCCAAATGGCAATTAAATTAAATTAAATTAAAATGATTTTGAAATACAAGATAGTTGAACTTTTACATTTGATAGAAAATACCAGATTCTAAAATACGTTTTTGTTATATTTTATGATCTAAACCTAAAGATTATCCCGCCTGTGTTGTGGTTGGTAGGAACTAATCTCTAAGGATACTGTATTGGTGATTCTTCTGACATTGTTCTTCTGCCTTTTCTAGATCCCAATGTGGCTCTTACTTTTCTGGAAAAGACTCGAGAAAAGGTAAATGTGAAGTCTTGAGTCAAATCTGAGAACATGTGTGACTTACAGTTTTGTGTCCAGGCTTGCCATCCGCACCTTACAGAGACCAGCGTGTCTCTGGTCACGCAAGTGAAGCCAGTGTGCAATGTTCTGTTTGTCTCCTGCCCACACTTCTCAGATCCCCTTGTTTCTGACGTCTGTAGGTGAAGAGCAGCGATGAGGCAGTGATCCTTTGTAAAACTGCGATTGGGGCTCTGAAATTAAACATCGGGGACCTACAGGTCACGAAGGTAAGGTTGCCATAATAGAGGTTTGTCTTTGGTTTACAAAGTGGTTTAGAGTTTTGGGGGGAAAATCCTATTTTTCCATTCTACCTTTTCAAGTGATTTTAAATTATAGAAGAGTTGCAAGCACAGCACCAAGAACTCGCACATATCCTCTTATACTCCCGTTGCTGACAGTTCTTTGCCCCATCATTCTGTGCAGGCGGGCGGGCGTGCGGGCTGTTTTTGGTTTTGTTTTTCAAAACCACTGAGAATCAGTTGCTGCTATGGGGCCTGTTACCCTTTAGCATAAGAGGCCTGCCCTGGGCACGTCTGTCAGCAAGAGGGTCCAGACAGCCTCAGACTGTCCATGTGGGCCCTCGCGGACCAGGGTCAGCCCACTCACCATGACAGGTCACAGGCTGCTCCTGACCCTCTCTGCCTTCTAATCCCTGTCTATTTCTTATTTCCATTTTAGTGTAATTTGGGGGACCGATGTGGGTATGGGTGGCTGTAAGATCAACTTATATGTGGTCAGTCCACCTTGTTGAACCAGAGACTACCTATGTTTATTTTGAGTTTGGGTTTGGGTTTTTTGGTAACCACAGTATTTAAGAAAATACTGGGTAGGGCGCCTGGGCGGCTCAGTGGGTTAAGCTGCTGCCTTCGGCTCAGGTCATGATCCCAGGGTCCTGGGATCGAGCCCCGCATCGGGCTCTCTGCTCAGTGGGGAGCCTGCTTCCCCCTCTCTCTCTGCCTGCCTCTCTGCCTGCTTGTGATCTCTCTCTCTCTCTCTCTCTCTCTCTGTCAAATAAATAAATAAATAATCTTTAAAAAAAAGAAAATAGTGGGTAGGTGTTGGTATTTTCATTGTCCTAAAAGAAACTTCTTATTTCTTAACTGCTTCCCGGTCCTGTCCTGCGTGCATACTCACTACATTTTGTTCTGAAATATTTAAGACCTATTAAAAGCCATAAAATACTATGTAAAGAATTTTGTCGAGGATGAGGCAGCACTGCACAGTTGGAGCCGTGGGGCCCCCTGAGCACGTTCCTGCCCCAGCAGTGCTCTCGTGCGCGGGTCTGGTGTTCCTCGTGCTTGTGTGGTTCCTGACGCTCTGTGGATCGGGTGTAAGTCAGGTGACCTGTAGTCTTATCTTAAGTTACTGGCTGGATGTGAGGTTTGAGAGTCTGTGTGTTGGTGTGTGGCCGTTCATTCTTGCTGCTGTTGGGTGTTTTCCTGTTGTGACTGTTTCACAGCCTGGGCATCAGTCTCCTGTGGAAGGGATTCAGGGTTTCTTCCTGTCACGAACAGCCCTGTTAGTTATCAGCATTTCTGTGCCCGGTGCCTTGTGTATACACGGGCAGAATCATACCAACACATGCGCCTACAGGTGAGGGCACAGGTGTGATGAGGTGTGTGCCTGTGCCTTTACCAAATGTGGCCAAGCCTTTCCGCAAGGTGGCCCACACTCCCCAGCACTGTACTAGCACTTCCAAAGTGCAACTTGGTGTTTTCAGACTGTTTATTCTTACCAGTCTGGTGGAGGTGAAAGGCCATCTCATTGGGGCGTTGGTGACCACTCCATTTATGTCTCCACTTCTGTAAATTGCCTGTTAATTATCTTTCCTTTGGCCCATTTTTTTCTGTGTCGCTCTTCTCCTGTTGGTTTGTTAAAGAGTTCTTCCTGGAGCGCTGGCCGTACTCCCTGGTCTGTCACATGTGCAGTAAATGCCTTTGCCCAGTCTGTAGCTCGTTTTTGTTCTTTTCGCGTGTGTCTTGGATGACCTGAATTTTCCATTTTAACATAGTCCTATCAGTCTTTGTGTCATATATTACCTTGAAAGTGCTTTAAGTTAAAAAGGCGGGCGATCTTGCTTCCTGTGCAGGAAACAATCGAGGATGTTGAAGAGATGCTCAACGGCCTCCCTGGTGTGACGTCCGTTCACAGCCGTTTCTACGACCTCTCCAGTAAATACTACCAAACGGTTGGAAACCACGCGGCCTACTACAAAGACGCCCTGCGGTTTCTGGGCTGTGTCGACATCAAGGATCTGCCAGGTAACATGGAGCCGTTACAGTCGGTGTCGAAGGAGCGTGCTCTGGAGGCGTGCCGGCAGCTGTCAGAAGTTGCTCTGGCGTGTGCGTCCCTCGCTGAGGAAAGCCCAGGTGGGAGAGGGTGGAGAGAGCCGCACAAGTGTCGGTTCCTCCCCGGGTCTGCCGTGAGCGTTTAGCTCAGGTGAAAACGAGGCTGTGCCCTGTCGCCCTTCACTGGTCCTCCTCAAGTCTCCCCTGTCCTCTGAACCAGAGGCCTTTGCGAGAAGTGCGGCGACGCCAACGTCTTGGCCTCTGCAGCCTGAAGGGCGCGGTGAGACCCTGCACCTGAGGGTCTGGTGGCGAAAACTGAACCAGACCCAGGGGCATACTTAGAAACGTCCTTCAAGGGTCTGAGGAATGGAAAGAAAGTGAATGATAAGTTTTGAGGAAAGTACAAGGAGTGTGGGAGCCCATTTGAGATGTTTCTCACGGTTCGCTGTGGAAGCTGTGGACACCAGCAACACCTTAAACACAGGAGTGCAGTGTTAGTTCCTGCATCTCAAGAAAAGCATCCTGGAAAAAGCAAGGAACGCAGTCAGGAGAGTGGGGAATTGTATGGGAACGGGAAGTATGTTCACGCTGTTCTGAAGAGGCTAGATGAGGTGACATAAAGAGAAATGTGAGGTAATGCTCCCAGGAAGTAGATTCGCTGAAAATACACATAGAGTCACATATTAGGTAGAAACAAGTAAACAGATGAATGTCTTCCCCACAAAACCTGTATGCGTGGTCCCAGGTATAGCTTGAGTAGTCCAGTGCTGTAAAAGAGACGACTGATGGGGCACCTGGGTGGCTCAGAACTTGGAAAGCGTCCGGCTCTTGGTTTGGGCTCAGGTCACGATCTCGGGGTCCTGGGATGGAGCCTGCTTGAGATTGTCTCTCCCTCTGCCCTTCCCCACTTTCCCTCTCTAAAAAATAAAGTAAATAAAAGAGATACAAGTTTTTGAAAAGAGACGTTAAGGCTTTGTGATAGAACCATTACAGGGAATGGTTTCTTTACTTTTTTATGAGATTTTTAAAGCCAAACAGGACTGATCCCGTAACGGGGGTGTCACTGGAGGTTGCTGTTGCCGTAGAGTCTGAACAGCAGGAGAGAGCTTTCACGCTGGGACTAGCAGGACTTCTTGGCGAGGGAGTTTTTAACTTTGGAGAACTCGTAAGTGGACCCTGGGCACGGATTTCTTAACGAGGGGGCGACTGACGGTTCTTTGCCGGCTAACCATGTCCTCCTCGCAGCTCATGCACCCCGTGCTGGAGTCACTGAGGACCACCGACCGGCAATGGCTGATTGACACCCTTTATGCCTTTAACAGCGGCAATGTAGAGAGGTTCCAGACGCTGAAGACCGCCTGGGGCCAGCAGGTCAGTCGTGGGAAGGACGGCCGAGCGCTCCTGCAGCGTCCCTAGCTCTCCTTCAGCCCGCACCTGCCCAGTGATTACCCTCTACACCCTAGGCACTAGGGAGACAAGAAATGAAGACAGGCCAGTCTTGCTCTCAGAGCAGGTGGTTAAGTGGCTGGTCACGGTAGTCACTCCGTTACTGTGGTGGTGCGCAGCGCTGCCAACAGAATGTGATAGGGGAGTGCCATCTGGCGGACAGGTGTCACAGAGGGCCCAAAAGAAGTAATGCTGTGTGTCTGATCTTAGGGGTAAGTAGAATTTAGCCAAGTGAAGAGTATGAGAAGAGGATACTGAGCAGAGGAAAACGCAGCTTTTAGCATTTGCTGAACAGACAAGGGTCTGTGGCCAAAGTGAGTGAGTGAGGAGAGCCAGGGAGAGCCCAGGGTCTGGGAAGGCAAGGCCATCTGTGCGGAACGGGAGTCGTCCATGCAGGGGGTGGTGGGGTCGGTCAGTGTAGAGGGAAAGGGGTCCGCAGGGGAGAGGGCACCGGGCGAGGAGAGGGGCCTCTGGGAGGTGTGGACTAGGGAGAAGAGGTGTTCACGAGGACCTGAGCTTTTGTAGCAAGTTCATTTTTTTAATTATTAGAAGGAAATATTACGAAGTTGTTCCTAGCGATAGGGATTATAGTTTTTGTATTTTTCTGGAACTTCAGTTTTCTCAAAGTTCAAAATAAACTTGTAGAATTCACACATAATGGAGCTGAGTAGATGTAAATGGGCTGTGAAGAGGCAGAAAGCAAGCCCAGCTCTCTGCTGTGGTCTGTGTGTTGGTCCCTGAGAGAAACAGGAGCCTCTTGGAAGGAAAGACGGCCGGAGAAACAGCAGAAAGGACAGCTTCAGAGGTGCGCTGCCAGCAGCATGTCTGAGTGGCGAGAGCCGGTGCCCGGGGGCAGTGGGCTCTGAAGAGTCTGACCCGTCTGTTCCCGTGGCAGAAGTGTCCCTGGGGGGCCGCCTCTGTCGGCGTAGGGGTTCCTCCGTGCTTGCGTCAGGGAACCCGTTCTCTCTGGTCTCTGCGCGGCAGTAACCTGCGACCTACCTGGGGGCGACCGTGCGGGTCGTGTGGAAGGGCATGTTCCGGTCCTCAGGACGGTGCCGTTTTTCTTCAGAGGTTCCCAACGTCTTTCAGCTCAGAGCAACTCCCTGCAGCTGAAGGGCTGTGTTCCTTGGAGGCCCCATTTCCACGGAGCTGACCGAGCAGGCAGTGCCCTGGGACCTGCTCAGGCACAGGGCGGGTCCGTCCTTGCCTTTTTGTGCCAAGAGTCTCCTTGCAGCGCCTGTGCCTGGGTCCTGCCCCCGGCGTCTGAGGCGTCAGTACCCACCGCCTCGCGAGTGCCGTAGGTGGGAGCACGGGCTTTCGGGGATGCAGCCGCTGATGGCGTCCTGAGAAGAGTGAGCCTCCGTGACCCTGCAGTGTGACGTGTTCGGACGTGCGGGGTTTCTTCTCCTCCCGTCTGTTGTAGGAAGAATTTCATAGCGCAGGTTACATAACTGATGTCTTTCTATTTCTCAGCCTGATTTAGCAGCCAACGAAGCCCAGCTTCTGAGGAAGATCCAGTTGTTGTGCCTCATGGAGGTGAGCGCGCGCGGGAACCACCGTGAATCCAGACCCTGCAGCTGAGCCCACCAGGTCCCGCAGGCTCCAGGCCTCTCGTAGTGGTACCCCGGCCGCACCCCCTCTCCGCCACCTTCCTCTTGTCTTCTGCGACCATTCGAGTCTCCTCTCAGATAACCCTCCTCAGAGAGGTGTTCCCTGACCGTCTGAGCTGCAGTAGCTCCCACCTCGTTGTACGTCACAGCGCACGTGCCTCTCCGCACGCTCCTCTGTCTTTCCTGTCAGAATGTGAGCTGCTCGAGGAAACGGTCCTTACACTTCTGGGCCGCCACACTGTCTCCAGCTCACCTACAGCCCTGACTCGCGGCCTCAAGCGCTTGCTCGGCGCGCGAATACCGGCCGTTGCGGACCCCTGCCGTGAAGCCAGTGCCCAGTGAGCGTACAGGGCTGGTGTTAAGGAAGAGCTTAGTCTGTGGGACACGAACACGATCTGTGCTTTCTGAGCAGCTGTGGACAAAACATCCTTATCAGTCAGTTCTCGGGCAGTTTTTATTTGGAAACATAGTTAACAAGGCTTTTTTTTTTTTTTCAGATGACCTTCACACGACCTGCCAATCACAGACAACTCACTTTTGAAGAAATTGCCAAAAGTGCTAAAATCACTGTGAACGAGGTACAGTCGTTGGACCCGGGGGGTCGGAGCTCCTGTGAGCACTGCCCCCAGACTCCAAACCCCAGAAGGCACGGGGTCTCGTTGCCCACACCCGGGGCCTGGGGTGACTCACGTCAGCCCCTCCCTGCGCAGGTGGAGTTGCTGGTGATGAAGGCGCTCTCGGTGGGTCTGGTGAAAGGCAGCATTGACGAGGTGGATAAGCGGGTTCACATGACCTGGGTGCAGCCCCGAGTGCTGGATCTGCAGCAGGTAACACACCGTCCACCCCGGGGGTTCGGATGGTATCTGCCGTCTTAGTTTCGCTTGGTTGGAAGCCAGTTGGGAAGAAAGCAGTATTGACGAGATTTCGGGGAATATGTTACTGCTGTGGGGAGTAAGGGCTTTTCAGAGAACCTAATTTAATACAAGTCTTGGGTTTGAACCCTGCATTTAAAAGCTTATCATAATTACAGTGCTGTTGTGCTGACGATGCCTTTTAATCTTAAAATTGGTGCTCTGACCAAATATGTTCCTAGTTCTGTGGTTTGAGCTCAGATCCATCTTGTCCATATTGGCTGGAAATTTAATCCTGTGGATTTCCTCTGCTCTTGCCTGTTTTCTTTCATGCAAGTTTTTTTAAATGTCCTTGTGATAAGAACTGACTGGGGTCACCCCCTCTCACACAGCCCACTCCCCCGGCTCTGGGGTCCTTTTGATTAGTCCTGCCCTAAAGACTTAGCTGGAGATGGACGCCTGGGATTGCTAAGTGCCCTAACACCCGTGTGGTCCTGGTTTGCCTCAGATCAAGGGGATGAAGGACCGCCTGGAGTTCTGGTGCACGGACGTGAGGAGCATGGAGATGCTGGTGGAGCACCAGGCCCACGACATCCTCACTTAGTCCCCGCCTCCCCGTCTGTGGCCACCGGGAACATCTGCGCTCGGCGGGGGTGGGGGTGGGGTTCCATTGGTGGGGTGGGGACTGTTCTTCCTGCCGTGAAAACAGGACTGTCGCTGACGGGGGGTGCCTGGCCACAGAGAGAAGCCTCCTTTGTGGGTGTCTCCCATAGCCCACGGTGGGGAGGGGTCACGGGTCTCCGGTGACAAGGCAGGCAAGAGTGTACATGTGCCCCGAGGAATGAGACGCAGTAGCCCGAAAGCGCATGGGGACAGCACTTGGAGGCTCACCTCCATCACCTCCCTCTGTGGGAACGTGTCTGTGTCCTATGAGCGTGTAATAAACCTTGTTTTGTCTCTTTGTGGTTCTGTTTCCTCATCTTAGCTCCCAGGTCAAGCCTGGGCCTCGGAGATGGGAGATAGGGCTGGGGGGGGTTGGCCTCAGCCCTCCTCTCCTCCCCTGGGGAAAGGGCAGCTCAACACATTCAAGGCACTGGGGCCAAGGAAGCAAGTCCTATCTCACGGGGCTCAGACGAGGGGTCCCCTGCCCTCTAACAGAGGTGTCTGACCCACTCCCTCCCAGCCAGGGGCTTCTGGGGCCCAGGTGTCCCAACCAGCCCTCCACCCAGTGCTGAGTGCCCAGAGACGGGGTTGCTCATACACAAATCACACAATCACCAAGGGAGCACTAGGTGGAGGAGGGGTTTAATGCAATCCTCCGTCACGCGCCTGGAGCCCGAGCTGCGGAGCCTTCACGCCTCGGAGCCTTTCTTGTAGCTGTCCAGGTGCGATAAGACCCAGCCTGCGGGAATCAGGAAGCTGAGGAACATCACAGAGAGTCCAATGGCTTGCTCCTGGGTCAAGGAAAGCACATGTGAGTCCACGACACATCAGGTCATTCCTGGGTCACTGAGGAAGGCTGTCCACCTGCCCGTGTCCCCTGGCCCTGCAGTGTAGGATTTCTCTCACCAGAGCCGTGGTCCAGAGAGGCCTGCCCCACCCCATCTGCTCCTGGGGGACCCTCAGCTCAGCCCAGACTTCTATGTGTCGGGGGGGCAAAGCCCGCACAAGCAGGGACTACTGCAGTCCTCCGTGCGGACGGCCTCTGCAAAGACCTAGACTGACCGCCCTGGGCTCCAGTCTCTGCAGTGGGACCTCTTCCCATCGCCCCTGCCCCTGAGAGCCTGCCTGGCCAGGCCACTTGTGCCTCGACCTTGAACTCCTGCCTGGGCACAGCATGTGCGTGTCAGGTGCAGTGCGGGGCGGAAGAGACGGCGGAGATTCGGGTCATACCAAAAAAGGGCAGGGCCTTTTCCCTAGATGGTGGTCCTGCTCAGAAGCTGGGTGGAGGAGATGGGACTCCCTGTACCGCATGTGCACGCACACGCACACACACAGGCCATCCCACCTGGCTACCTCCCCTCCACTCGGATTCCTCCTGAAACAGAGCCTGGGCCCAGTCGTCCCTCCCTGGTCCCTAAAAGAGTCAGATGCTGGGTTGGAAACCAATTCTTCCTCTTGACTTCACCTTCCAGCAGATTCAGAACAATGTTGGCCCAGAACTGGGCCCTTCAGCTGGGTTCAGATCTTTGCTTCACCGGTGATATGACCTTGAACAGTTGACCTTCTAGACCTTGTTTTATTGATGCTTAACACAGAGGTAGTTGTCTGCTGTCCCGGAGCCCAAGGATGACCGAGCTCTGTGTTCTCGCCTATGCTCTCACGGACCCTCAGGGCAGCCCACCGTCCCCTTCAGTGGACAGTGAGGCTGGCGTCCATACCAACTGCCCTTCCTGCTCAGCTCTTAGCACCCTCATTGGCCAGAAGGCAAGTGGGTGCCTGCAAACAGAGACCACCGTCCCCTCGCTGACTCTGCCAGCTGCCTTGGGAGCCTAACCTACAGGTGAGGGATGTAGGGACCTCTTTCCCAGAATAGGGACAGTGTCCCAGCCACAGGACTGTGTTCTAGCACAAGGATCCCCTCTAGAAGCCACAGGCCTGAGAACACATCCCTCCTCCCCTTTACCAGCCTTCTCTGTCCTGCCCCCAAACCCACCTGTCTCCCCAAACAGTGCAGGACGCCCCACTCCGCTGCTCAGGTCAGCACTCCTCCGCACCGGAAGACTTACCGTGGGAGACGTGGGTGTTCGGGCCGGCTTGGCGGAGACATGTGCCTTGGGAACCACCCAGGCCCTCAGAGAGGCCTGCAGGAGGCTGGGGGCACAGGGTAACCTCAGCATCATAGTGGAGCCGAGCTCCCCCGGAGTCCAGCTAAGTTCCGTGTATCTGCTTGGCCCTCTGCTCACTCGGGTGTTGGGGCTTTTTATAGCTCATGGGGGGAGCTGCAGCTGTCTCCTCCTGTCACCCTGCCTGGCAGAGAGACCTGCTGCTTGGAAGTGGTGAGAGCCAGCCTCGGGCCAGCAGCCTCCAGGCCCTGCCCCTGCTGGGGCACCCGAGGGGCTTCGAGCTCTCCTCGGCTCAGGCAGGCTTGGCCCACTTGGCAAAGGGCCTTCATTTCTCGGTGACAGCGACCCTCAACATAGAAGCAGGAGTGGGGAAGTCAAAGAGCTTGAGAATGCAAGAGGGGGAAAGTGACGTAAGTCAAGAGGGCACCTGAAGTATCTGGAGGGTCAGATGACCTCCCCATGCAAAGCTATTTTAAAATTCTCTAGCTCAGGAATTCCTGGCTGGGCTGCCCAGCCTTCTGACTCTTAACTGATGGCTGCTGGCTGTTCCAGAGCCCTGCTCCTCCCAGGCCCAGCACGTGGTAGGTCTGAGCGGCCTCGCTGCTGGATTCACTGACAGGACAGCCTTTGTTCCTGGAGGAGACCTTCACAGTTGCCCCGTGAACAAACAGGTGGGAAGGTCAGCAGACACTTGGCAAGTGTGAGTTCAGGGGCCAGGGGCACTTGGGCCCCTGCCTCTGAGCTCACCTGTGGGGACAGGCTCCCAGGGCCGAATGTGCTGGGTCCTGATGCCCACGGGCCCCGGGGGTAATTGGTCTGTGAGCTGCCCGCCTGCCCTGCGTGAGCTTGGAGCCTCCCCGCCTCTCTTCCCTGACTTACTCAATTCTTCCCACCGCAAACACCTACGGTGTGTTTTCCTGCTCTGCGAGACTTTCACACCTTCTCTCTGAACCAACACCCCACACACACAAACGCACGCGCGCACACACACACACACACACACCCTTATCAGAGACCCTGCTGCTGATTTCCCTGAGATAATGGAAGTGACCAGATGTGACTCACTGTGGACCCCAGTTACTGTCCGGGAGAACAGCAGCCCTGAGCCCCCGGGGTTAGGGTTAGATGCTCAAGTCCCCAGCAGCTTCTCCGGCCCTTCTGCCCTTGGTTGCTGGGTGCCGAGCCCCTGGCCTGCCTTCCTGATCCCCGACAGCCCCAGGATTTCTGCAATCCCTCCATCCACCTTCTCCAGACCTCCTTCGGCCGTGACACCCCAGCTGCTTATCAGTCATGATATTTAGGGTGTACTGAGGCTGACCCTTGTCCCCAGCTTCGGTGGAGCCCCGAGGCCCTGGGTTTGTCCCCTGCCCGCTCCCTTCCCAGGTGCCCAGGTCAAATGCCCGAGCATAACCCTCCTTTCCCTCCAGTGCCACATGCCACACCAGGTCACCAACGACACCACACCCCACCAGCCCGACTCGCCACCCTCACTCAGTCCAACCTTGAATGTGTCCTCTGACACTGCCCCAGTAACCTGAACAGCCCTTGGGGAGCAACCAGCTCCTACCACTGCCGTGTTCAGCCTCCCCCACTGGCTCCCTTGCCTCCCTTCCATGGCCTCCAAGGCCTGGGTGGTCTGACCTTGCCTCACCGGCTCCCTATACCCGAATGCCCGCCTCCTGGCTTCTTCCAGACACACCTCACTCCCACCCCACACTGGAGTGTGTGCCACATGTTTTTAAGCCCTTCAGGTCCTATTCCGTTGACCTCTCCTCAGACATACCTTCTTGATGGTCTGCTTTCATAGCTGGGATACAAGCCCCATGAGGGCAAGGACTTTGCTGGGGTCATCATAGAACCGTTGGCGCCTGGCAGGTTTTCAGTCAATGTTGGAAGGCTGGCTGGGGTAGGGAAACAAGGAGAGTTGGGTCGGGGTGGTAGACAGGCTGGGGTCAGAGGGACAAATATGGTTTCCATTCCACGGCCAGCACTGGCCTGTCTTGAGGAGCACACAGTTGAAGTTGAATCAGACGAGAAGGAGTAGGGCAGGGTTTCATTCTACTGTCAGAACGACCTAGAACGGCCTAGATTACCATGCACGGGGATAAAGTCCACAGCCCAGAGCACACTCCTCAGGTGTCTCCAGACCTGATCAGCGTGGACACAGGCCAGTAGCTGGGGGGCAGCAGGCTGCCTGAGCCCAGACTCAGCCGTGGTCACCCCCTCACTGGGTATGTTCACACCCAGTCTGCTCGTTAGAAGTGGCGAGCTGCTGGTCTGAGCACGCAGCATGGGAAACGTAATTTAACATGTGTTCTTCCCTGGAAGCCACACTTGTTCTAAATGTGGGGCTCATTTCTGGGCTTCCCACCCCGCCTCCCACCGTCTTCCTTTGTCTCAGTTTTCCAGAGAGGAGGCAAGCCCTCAGAAGCTGGAGGGGGGAGTGTGTCCTGAATGTTATCTCCCGCAACGCTGAGTCCCACGCGCCGATGCCAGCCTCAGGCTGCGGGGGGGCTCGGCCCCTCCTCTGGTGTAATCCCTTCCGCCTAACCCTTTAATTATACCTTTGGGGTCCAGTCAAGAATAAGACTGTGGGTCAGACCATCAATCAGGCAGCCTACGGCGTTTCTTTTTTCACAGAGAAATCCTGCTGTCCCCAACTACCCAGGACTGGCTCTAAGGGGGGCCTTCTCCGCCCAAGCTCTCCCAGCCTTGGGCGGCGGGGGCAGGAGTGGAAGGAGTGGGGGGCTACTACATGGAGAGGCCCTGGTGAAGGCCAGGACCGGAGGGCGCGGGACTGCAGTCCAAAGGAGAGAAAAGTCCCAGGCCTCCCCCTCAAACTTCCATCTACCCCAGCTTTCGCCTTCAGCCCCTTCGCATCGACTCCCACAAGCCTAAGCTTTCCAGCCTCTCTGAGCACAAACCTGCGCTCCCTGTTTCTGTGCTCGCATAGCTCCTGGGGGCTCCCCGACCCACAGATGCATACCTCAACCTGGCTGGGTTTTTGGTCCCCAGAACCAGTTGTGCAAACCAAACTACGCAGACCCTGCTGCCTCGAGCACACAGACGCTGCTGGAGTGGGGACCCTGGTCTGGCCTCTTCCTTCGTTGCTCTGAGGCCACACTGAGCCTCCGCAGAGCACTGCTCTGTGCCCTGAACAACTCTCCTCCTCCAACTGGAAGGAAAATGAGATGACCCACGGAGAAGAGTGGTGACCAAGTTGGGGGGGCCACAATGAACAAGAAAGTGACAGGCTCTGAGGGTGCAGGGCCAGATGAGTCCCTTGTAACAGCAGGAGAAACCAGGGCTTGGAGAGGGAGCAGGGCCCAGGGATCAAGGCATGCCAGGCCTGTTCCAGCCTGTCCTGGTCAGGAGTGGCCCCAGGAAGAGCTCCCAAGGGCTCTGGAAGACACAAGTACCCCTGTCACCTGACTCACCCATCATCTCCTTCATTCACCCACACCCAGCACATTCCTATCTCTGCCCTTGACCTGACCCTACTGCCCCTGGGGGCTGGGGTAGGAGAGACCAGCCACCTACACACATCCTCCCACTCAAAGCCGCCAGGGCACCTGGAAGGTCCAGGGTGACTCCGTGGGCACATGGCACCACCCTGTGTCCATACTTGGAACCACAGAAGCTGCTGGATAAAGCAGAGAGACTCTGATGGCAAGGCACAGGGACCCTGAAAAAATGCGCAATCATACAAACACTTGGATATCACTTATTTTAAGATTGTGTTTATTGGTGTATTTATTTTAGAGACAAAGACAGAGCATGAGCAGGGGGAGGAGCAGAGGGACAAGCAGACTCCCTGCTGAGCGCAGAGCCCGACAGGGGGCCGGATCCCACCTCCCCGAGACCAGGACCTGAGCTGAAATCCAGAGTCAGTGCTCCACTGACTGAGCCCCCCCGGGCACCCCAAACATTCCCATTTTATTGCAGATCTATTTCATCACATAAAACATTGGACCAGCAGCAGCGGCATCACCTGGAAATTCGTTAGAAATCAGGTAGAAACTCTGCAGTGGTCCCAGTCGACTGTCACAATAGCCATCCAAAGGATCTGTGATACACGGACAAGTTTAAGAACCATTTCAAGTCATATGAAGATGGATGCGTCCTGCAATCTCATTCAAAACCGAATGCCCACTTCCAGAAAGATCCAGCTCTCACCCAGACTGCAAAACTCAGCCTCCTCCTTTTATCCACAAAGACATACTTCGACGAGGTGTTTCTTATGTGGCAGCATTTACTGAAAACTCCAAGCTCATGCGTAAAGACCACGTGGAGGGGCCAGCTGCCCCTTCCTCAGCCCACTTCTGTACTCCACTGCCCCAAAGCCCCACTCCCAGGCAGGCCCTCCCTGTGGGCGACATGCCCAAGACACGCTGGTGCCACTGTACTGTGAGCAATTCACAACCCCGCCCTTTCTCTGGTGTGGTGGCTGATTTTGTGTGTCAGCTCAGCCAGGCCATGATGCCCAGATATGGGGTCGAACGTTCTGGATGTTCCTGTGAAAGTGACTTTTGGACGAGATTAACATTTAAATGGGCGGACTTGGAATAAAGCAGATTACCCTCCACTGCATGGGTGGGCCTCATCCAATCAGTTCACGGCCTTAACAGAACAAACACGGACTTCCCCAAGCAGGAAGGAATTCTGCCGGCAGATGGCCTTTGGACTCAAGCCCCATCGGCTCCTGTCCCAGCCTGCAGCCTGCTGGCCCACCCTGCACATTTTGGACTAACCAGGTCTCCACAATCACATGAGCCAATTCCTTAGAGGAACCTCCAACCCCCTCCCCATCTCTAGCCCTACACACACATCCTGCTGGTCCTGATTCTCTGGTAGAACCCTGACCAATACAGTCACCAAAGTCCAGAAGAGAAGCCCTTTGGCTGCTTTGGCCTTTTGCCTTCGGCAATGAAAACAAAATTTTATTACACTTTCTTTTCTTAAATAGATACCATATTAAATGATGCCTAATGTAACCCAGACCTGTCATTGCTCATAACAGCAGGAACACATCACACCATTGTTACCTGATACATCCATTCCTCTCGCTGTGTAACCAGCTGTCACAGCCCCAGCAGCTCAGAACAGTGTGCTCGTAACCTCATGTTTCCAGGGTCTGCAGTCCAGGTGTGCATTGCTGGTCCTTTGCCAAGGTCTCACTCGCCAACATCGGGGGTCACGGAGCTATGGGGCCCACCTGAGGCTCCAAGGGCACTGTTTGTTGGCAGAATTGGGAGCCTTGAGGGGGTAGGGCTGAAGTCGTGAGCTCTGGCTGGCTGTCGGCGGGGGACTGTTCTCCGCTCCTGGAGGCCACCCTCAGACCCTTACCACAGGGCTCCCTCAGTAAGGAGTTCACAACATGCTGTTTGCTACTTCAAGGCCAGCAAGAGAATCGTTATTGTTTCAAATCTTTCTGGCATTTTAAAAAATGTTTTTTAAGAACAGTTTTAGATTTACAGAAAAATTCTGAAGATAGCAGAGTTCCCCGACAACCCACATCAAATTCCCCTATTACTAACATCTTACCTGAGGGTTCATCTGTATGTCAGCTTGAGTGGGCAAGACAGGGCCCAGACTTTAACTCAAACAGTTTTCCCGGGGTGTATGTGGGGGTATTTCTGGATGAGACTGACAAGTGTATCAGCCGACTGAATGAAAGAGACGAACCTCCTCAGTGTGGGTGGGCCTTGTCCAACCAGTTGAAGGGCTGGTTTTGTTGGGGTTTGTTTTTTGTTTTGTTTTTAAGGTTGTCCCTTCCCTAAGCAAGAGGGAATTCCTCCTGCCTGTTTCATGTGGGACATGGGTCTTTTCCTGCCTTCAGACACATACTGAAACTTCAGCTCTTTTAGGGTTTTAAGCCTACCGCTCTGAAACTGGAACTTCACCACCGGTCTCCCCGGGCTCCAGCTGTCTACTGCAGATGTTAGGGCTTCTCAGTCTCCACAGTCACGTGAGCCGATTTCTTACAATAAATCTATATCTACATCTGTAACCATCTATAACCCGTTAATTCTGTTTTCCTGGAGAACCCTGACTAATATAGTTAGTACGGTACATTTGCCGCAATTAATGAGCCAATACTGATGCATCGTTATTGATTCAGATTTCCTCAGTTCCCCCTAATGTCCTTGTCCCACTCCAGGACCTCACCCAGGACCCCACATGACATTCGGTCCTCATGTCTCCTGGGGCCCCTCTGGGCTGTGACAGCTTCTCAGACTTTCTGTTTGTGCCGACCTTCACAGTCTGAAGCAGGACCAGTCGGGTATATTGCAGGGCGTCACCATCTTGGGACCTGCCGTTTTTCTCACGACTACGCTGGGGTCGTGGCTTTGAGGGGATGGGCCCAGAGGCCAAGAGCCACTGTCATCACGTCATGTCAGGTACACGTGACCGACAGGACTTGCCACCGTGATGCTGACCTGGATTGCCGGCTGCAGTGGGCTCGTCCGGTGTCCTGCTGTGCCGTCGCTCAAGGTCCCCCCTTCCGCCCCACGCTCTCTGGGTGGAGGTCCCCTGCACAGCCCACACTTAGTGTGTGGTTGTGCGCCACCTCCTCGAGGGCGGCTTCTCTGCGTCAATTACTAGCAATTCTTTTGCGTAGGGTATTTGTCTCCCAGTTATTATTAATTACTATTTTTATCCACTTGTTATTTATTCAATTATTTATATCAGCATGAGCTTGTGGAATTTGCTTTATATGTTGGATTATATTCAACACTACTTTACTTTGTTGCTCAAGTTTTCCCCGGTATGGCCTCAAGAGTCCAAGGGCTCCTGTGTCCCATTGGCATACATAGCTTCATGATCGCGGGGTTTGCTTGTTTCTTTAATTTGTTTGCTTTGAACACTGCCTTACTTGCAAGATAAAATGCCCCAGGCTCATCGAGCATATTTTCTGCTCCAATCCGAAAATCAGCCAAGGAGGCCGGTCCCTTTTATTGGTGAATAGCACTAGAAACCGAGGTCTGGGCAGTAGGAGGAGGCATGACTTCGTACTCTTGTCAAAAATTCGTAGAACTTCACTGCACGGAGTGAACATTAATGTGTGCAAACTTCAGCATATCATGGGGGCCCGAGACTCCCAGGGTGGGAGACCTCCCCTTGTGCACACATCTCGCCGGAGGGAGTGGGGAAGATGCTGACCCAGTCACTGGGGAAATGAGTGGAGTCTGTACAGACAAAGGCCAAGAAACTGAACAGTGCAGCAGTCTAGCTTATAAGGCAGAGGACACAAGGGGTTAATGCAGCCGAATGCCTTCCCGGACACGCGGCTGGACCACATTTCCCACCCTCTCCTGCTGTGAGGGTTGACCACACGATTCTGAGTGGAAGTGACACGAGTGATCCCTGATGTGACCATAAACGTTCTCACGCATCAGGTTGTTTCCTAGAGCAATCTTTATAGGAGCGGGAAAACAGGAATGATCCAATTTGCCTTGGTAGGGCACCAGTTAAATGACTGGTGGTTCATCTCTGCAATGATGAAAGTAAAAAGAATGAGACATATTTGTATACACCAACATGGACAGATGTCCAAAACATACTGTCATTAAGTGAACAAAGCAAGTTAAGAAGCAGCATATAATACCCCACAAGGGGATGCTACTCAGCAAGGGAAAGAGACAGACCACGGAGACAGGTTGCCACATGGATGAATGTCACATGCCGTGTCTGAGTAAGAGAGCAGCCTCAGTAAACCGCATGCCGTCTCAAGAGTTGGCAAGGCATTCCCTATGAGAAAATTCAGCTCACATCTTGTTTTGGTATCTCTTATGAGTAGAGAATGGGTTTGTTTTTTTTCTTTTTCTTTTTCTTTTTCTTTACATTTTTTAAATGGTTGTGTGAAAAAATACACTTAAAATGAAGAATAATGAAAACACAGCATATGAAAACTTACGAGATGCAGCTGAATTCATGCCTTAAGGGAAACCGGAGAGAAGATACAATTTCGACAATGAGAATGGATGAACATAGAAGCAAAAATCCTCAACAAAATATCACCAACCAAATTCAACAATAGTACATTAACAGGGTCGTACACCACAATCAAGCGGGATTTATTCGAGGGATGCCATGGTGGTTCTACAACCACAGATCCATCAGTGGGATGCAGCACACTAACAAAATGAAGGGTAAAAAGTATAGGATCCTCTCGACAGTTGCAGAAAAAGCACTCGACAAAAGTTGACATCCATTTGTGATAAGAAAGGCCATATATGACAAGCCCACAGCTAACATCGTACTCAATAGTGAGGGCTTTTCCTCTAAGATCAGGAACAAGACGAGGATGCCCGCTCTTGCTACTTTTATCCAACACAGTACTGGAAGTCCTAACCATTGCAATCAGGCAAGAAAAAGAGATAAAAAGCATCCAAATCAAAAAGGAAAAAGCAAAACTGTCACTATTTGCAAATGACATGATATAAAGAAAACCCCCAAGACTCCACCACACAGCTGTTCGAACTAAGAAGTGAATTCAGTGAAGATGCAAGATACAAAATCAACACAAAAAATCTGTCGTGCTTATACACACCAATAACAAACTATCAGAAAGACAAACTAAAGAAACAATTCCATTTGCAATTGCATGAAAAAGAATAAAATACCTAGAAATAAAACTAACCAAGGAAGAGACAGACTTGTACCTTGATAACGCCAAGATGTGCATGAAAGAAAGTGAAGACGACACAAATAAACGGAAAGGCGTTCTGTGTTCATGTCCTGGACTGTTAAATTGTCCACACCACCCAAAGCGGTCTACAGGTTCAGTGCAATCTCTTTTAAAATTCCAATGGCACTTTTCACACAAATAGAACAAACAATCCTAAAATTTGTATGGAACCACAAAAGACCTTGAATAGTCAAAGCAATCTTGACAAAGAAAAACAAAGCTAGAGGCACCATGCTCCCTAATTCCAAACCATATCACAAAGCTGTAATAATCCAAACAGGATGGTTTTTGACATAAAACAGAGCTCAATAAGACAGAACAGATAATAAACCCACACACACGTGGCCAATTACTTAACGACAGAAGAGCCAACAGCACACAATGGGAAAGGACAGTCTCTTCAACAGACGGTGCTGGGAACACGGCACAAGCTGATGCAGAAGAGTGGAGCTGGGCCACTTTCTTACACCACACAGAAAAACCAACTTAAAATGGACCAAAGTCATGAATGCAGGACCCAAAACCATAAAAGTCCTGGGAGAAAACAGGTGGTAAGCTCCTTGGCCCGGGCTGTGGCAACGAATGCTGGATTTGGTACCAAAAGCCAAGACAATGGAAGCGAAGCTAAACAGGTGGGACTGCACCGTGCTTCTGCACGGCCAAGGAAACCACCAAGAAAATGAAGAGGAAACCCACTGAATGGGAGCAAATATTTGCACATCATACATGTAATAAGGAGTTAATATTTAAGATATATAAATAACCAGGGTTACCTGGGTGACTCAGTCAGCGGAGCGTCCAGCTCTTGGTTTCAGCTCAGGTGATGATCTCCAGCCTCGGACACGGAGCCGCACTGGGCTCCCTGCTCAGCGCGGAGTCGATGTCCTCTCTCCCTCTCCCTCTGCCCCTCCTCACCCACCGTGTGTGCTCCCTCTCTCTCTAAAATAAATAAATGACTCACACAACTCAAAAGCAAAAAACCAAACGGTCTGGTTAAGAGATGTCCAGAGGACCTGAACAGACATCGTTCCCAAAAGACATCCAGATGGCCACCGGTACCCGAAAAGATTCTCGACGCGACTCAGAGTCAGGGAAATGCCGACCCAAACCACAATGAGACGCCACCCCTCACCCGCCAGACCAGAAAGACGACATAACCACGGGTGAAGATGTAGAGAAAAGAAAATCTTGTGCACCGTTGGGGGGAGTGTAAATTGATGCAGCCACTGTGAAATGGTACAAAGTTTCCTCAAAAACTTAAAGACAGATCTACGTGCTGGTCCAGTAATTCTGATACTGGGTACTGACCCAGAGGAAACGGAAACACTAACTTGGAGAGATGCCTGCACCCGCCCCGCTGCTCGCGGGCTATTCACAAGGCGAAGACTGGAAACAATGTACATGTTAACTGACCGTGAGGATGAAGGGATACAGAGGAAGTGGCAAATACACACAAGGGACAAAAAAGAAGAAAATCTTACCCTTTGCAACAACATGGATGGACCTTGAGGGCATTATGCTAAGTAAAATAAATCAGACGGAGGAAGAAAAACGCCACACACTCTCACTCCTACGTGGGATCTAAACAGGCAGACCGGACCAGGCTCGCAGAGCACAGGTTGGTGGTGGCCACAGATGGGGCTGGGGGTGGACAAATGGGTGAAGGAGGTCGAAGGGCACAAGCCCCCAGTGATAAAAGAAGTAAGTCACGGGGATTTAATGTGCAGCTTTATGGTGACAGTTATTTTCGTGACTATAGTTGTGTACTGTGTATTTGGAAGTTTCTGAGAGTAGATCTTAAAATTCTTTACACAAGAAAAAAACTAACTATGTGTGGTGATGGACATGATCTAGATTTATGGTGATGATCATTCTGCAATATTTACAAATAACAAATCATTATGTTGTACGCTGGAAACTACTGTAATGTTTTAAGTCAATTATAACTTTTAAAGAATGACCCAGTGTTTCCCTAGCCCCATCCCTACAATCCGCTTAACTGCATCATTCTTTTTTTTAAAGATTTTTTTTTAAATTTTGACAGAGAGATCACAAGTAGGCAGAGAGGCGGAGAGAGAGGAGGAACCAGGATCCCTGCAAGCAGAGAGTCCGATGCGGGGCTCGATCCCAGGACACTGGGATCATGACCTGAGCCGAAGGCAGCGGCTTTAACCCACTGAGCCACCCAGGTGCCCCAATGTTATCTTTCTTTTAAAAAGAGAGTGTGGGGGGCGCCTGGGTGGCTCAGTGGGTTAAAGCCTCTGCCTTCGGCTCAGGTCATGATCCCAGGGTCCTGGGATCAAGTGCCCCATCGGGCTCTCTGCTCCGCGGGGAGCCTGCTTCCTCCTCTCTCTCTGCCTGCCTCTCTGCCTACTTGTGATCTCTGTCTGTCAAATAAATAAGTAAAATCTTTAAAAAAAATAAAATAAAAAGAGAGTGTGTTAACTAACTAAAATTAAATTTTAAAAAATAAAGACAAGACTGGCCCCAATGTGGGGTGTTCGGTTGGGCAGGGGCAGCGGTGAGGGGCTCACCCAGGATGGAACACGGCAGGTGGAAGTTTCCAGAATGGACTGCAGGGGGCACAGGCAGGACAGCAGAGGGGAGATGTCTGTCAGGAGGCAGCAGTGACAGGACCGCCTGAAGGAGGACGAGGATGGGTGTGATGTTCCCTTTCTGGTCATCTCAGGGACCGTTCCTGGTTGTAAGCAGCCACGGGTCAGTTGGGGGCTGATGGCCTGTGAGCCCGTTTGCTTCCGCACGGGGCCACGGGGCCCCCTTACCTCGCTCAGGTCCCCTGCTCAAGCTTGCTGTCTGAAGGAGGCCTCTACAACTTAACGTCATTGGTTAAGGGTGAGGTGTTGAGCTTTCCACCTCCAAAGAATGAGACAAGAATGTCTATATCTCCGGGGGGAGGGTGGTAGGGAGAGGGTGGTTGGGTAATGGACATTGGGAAAGGTATATGGTACGGTGAGTGCTGTGTAGTGTGTAAACCTGGCGATTCACAGACCTGTACCCTTGGGGCTAAGAATATATTATATGTTAATTAAAAAAATGAAAAATGTTTTAAAAAAAGAATGTCTGCCTCACCATTTAAGCCAACATTACACTGTGGGCCCTATACAAGTCACGAGACAAGAAAACGAAGTAAAAGTTATAACGATAGGGAAGAAGAAAAATGAAACTATAATTATTTAAGACAATATGGTTGTGGATGTCAAAAACCCGAAAGAATCTGGAAAAAAGCTATTCTAATTAATAGATGTATTTACCAAGGCCCCTGGGTACGAGGTCAAAAGTCTATTGTACTTTCATACTATCATTAAGCAATTAGAAAGCGAAACAAAGATATTTCACAAAGCATAAAAAAATCATAAAAATAACAAATGGACTTTGGTTTTTAGTCCGGCATAAGAAACTTGAACATCACCATTGCACCCTCACAAGGAAAAAGCTGAAAAACCAACAATTCTTCTTAGAGCCATAAAGCAAGTGAGATGATGGGACGAATTATGGCCCCCAAATTCCCAGATTGGAGAGACAGTGAGGCCAAGGCAGAGAACCACAAGCAGAAACCGGGGGTGGGGGGCAGTGCCAGGGTGTGAGGTCCTGAACCAGAGTTGGTGAGACCCCGGAGGCTCAGTGGGGACAAGGGCCGAGTCAGGAACTCCAGCAGACCCAGTGCCCTTTCTCACAGTGACTCTCGAGAAACCATCCTTCCTGTCCCAGGCAGCGGGAGGGAAAAGGAGCACCTCTGGCTGGTTGGGAGCCGGACTGGTCAGGGAGAGTCTCGGCTGCGGGGGCTTCCTCGGAGCCTCACTGGCCGAGGGAAGGGGAATGAGCAGCCCCTCAGCCTTCTGGCCCCAGCGCGATGAGGTGCAGCTCCCGGGCCTCTGCCCCTGGCCGCGGCCCGCCAGGTCACCCGCAGCCCACTTCCCAGTCCCTCGTGCCCAGCTATCAAGAGACAACAACAAGGCTTCCGAGGGGCAGGAAAACACTGGGTCCGAGATGTGACTGGCATCTCGCTGGAGAGGTACGGGAGCGAATGAGATGTTCTTCTGTCATCACAGATCCGCCGCCCGAAGCAGCCCGGAGAGACGGTCGCGCACCTCCCAGGACGGCCGGAATGCGGAGCGCTGGGGCACGGCAGAGCGGTCGTTCCTTGCCAGTGGGAAGGCAGACCCTCGGGAGGGCAAAAACGCAACATGGGGCACACACGGGACCCAGCAGCCCTGTGGCTCATGGGGACCCAAATGACATGGCAGCCGGCGTCCACACGGGAACCTGCACATGGATGTTTCCAGCGGCCCGTTAGTCATCGCCACGGCTTGGAAGCGGCCAAGACGCCTTGGGTAGGTGAATGGACGGCTGTGGGTTAGGGTTGGGTTAACGCTAAGCCACACAAGGGGACACGGCTCAGTGCTACAAAGAAATGAGCTGTCGGTTATGAACGGGCATGGAGGAACCTGAAAAGTGTAAGGGAGAGAAGCCCACCCGAAAAGGCTGCGTCCCCTCAGTCCCCGTCCTTGGCTGAAAGTCACTGCTGTGCTCACTCAGCCCACGGGTACTGACTGTGCCCCTGTGCGTGCCAAGCACTGTTCGCTCCAGCTGCCCAGGACTCGCGGGGAAGAGACGGTCCCCACGCGTCGGCCCAGGGAGATCAAGGGCTAAACCCAGGAACACAGAGGTGCTGAGTGCGTTAGGGGTGGTGCATCCTGTCGGGTAACAGGGCCAGCGGCCGGGTCAGGACAGCGAGCAGGCTTTGGTCACCAAGAAGGTGGTGTCTGAGCAAAGGCAGGAAGGGAGCAGGGCAAGAGCGCCTTGGTGGGGGGTGGGGGGTGCGGCCAGCAAGTGGGAGGAGAAGCAGGGCAGTGGGGGAGAGAGGAGGGCATGGGGCAGAGGGTCCCGCGGGCTCACAGGCTCCATTCTGGGCAAAGAGGGGGACCACAAAGAAAGGGTGTGACCTCACCTGGGCCTTCACAAGTCCACTGAAGACCACTGTGGCTGGAGCACAGGGAGCTGACACAGGCCACTGTGAGGCTGTGGAGACTGGGGGTGGGGGGCGGCGCACTGTGAGGCCATAGGGACAGGGGGGCCACTGTCAGGGCCGTGGGGACGGGGGGGCCACTGTGAGGGACTGAGGAGCCATGGGAGTGGCTGTGGGTTTGGTCTGAGGTTTACCAGGGACCTGAAGGCTGAGGACCAAAGACGGAACCATTGAAAGAGGTGTAATTGCTGGAGGAAAAGTTGTTGGAAAGATGGTATGAATGGACTTGGAAATCACAAAGTTACACGGAAGTACATTTGCAAAGACGGAGACCAGGAGCTAAAGGTCCACCTGTGGTGGGTCCGTCTTGGGAGAGGAGGGAGGGGCTAAGCCAGCCCCCACCCGCCCCGGCAACCAGTGGAGCCCTTGGTGGGGGCAGGGCTGCTGGGCACAGGTAGACAGGCAAGAGCCCTTCACAGACCTGAGATAGGAGGGGGCCGTGGGAGGGGATTCCCGCTGGGCAGCAGCCAAGCCCCAGGTACTTCCCTGTGTCTGGTCCCCTTCATGGCCTCAACAGGCAGGAAAGCTCCCAACCTGCAGGACAAGAGGGACCCTCGGGGCACCCACCCCACCGAGGGAGGGCTTCACACAGCTGTGTTTCAGGGGCTCTTTGCTCCTGCCAGGCCTTCCGTCCTCTTGGTCCTGGGCCTCCTGCAAAGGTGGGCACCCTCTCATCCATCTGACAGGGCAATAAGGCAGGCTCTGTCCCCTGAAGCTGAGAGTCCAGGCCGCCTTTCATAAGAGAACTTCAGCCGTCACACTCCATCCTCCACCAAACTCTGCCCAGAACGTCCTCAGGGCAAGGAGGGGAACTGTAGAGCCAGGCGAGAGCGGGAAGCTGCCCTTCTCTCCCCTCAGGTGGTGCTGTGGACGTGGCTCTGGAGCCCCAGGCTGGTGGAAGGCGCCCCACTAGCTGCCAGCGAGGCAATGATTAATTCAACCTTGACAGGACTGCAGCATTCTGACCAGCCCAGGCTCTGAGAGGAAGGCAGGCCCAGGGCAGGCGCCCACTGGACTCCCACTCTCGGAAGGCAGTAAGGGTCGGAGCATGAAAAACCTGATAAAATTTTATGGGCCCTGTTCTCCCAAGGAGGGAGAGAGCATTGCTGTTCTCAAGGACTTGCCAACAGCCCTTCACTAAACAAACAGAGGCCATGGTTCCTGGCCTATCGGGGAGAATACTTGAGCTAATAATTAATCAGATTATAGTGACATTGACTTTCATTGTTTTACTAAAATTGTGGTAAAATACACAAACATAAAATGTACCGTCTTCCCCATGTCTAAGCCCACGGTTCAGGGCACGAAGCACATTCACACTGTTGTGCGGCCGTCCCCGCTTCCGTCTCCAGAACTTTCCATCTTCCCATACTGAGACTCTGTCCCTGTGAGACACCGGCCCCAGTCCTTCCCCTATCCCCAGCGCCCACTGTCCACTCTCTGTCCCCTGAGACACTGACCCCCGTCCCTCCCCCGGCCCCGGCACCCACCATCCACTTTCTGCCCCTGTGAATCTGGAGACTCCAGGGACCCCATCTGGGTGGGATCCTGCAGTATTTGTCCCTCTGTGTTTGGCCTGTTTCCCTCCGCATCACGTCCCCCAGGTCCATCCATATTGTGCCAAGAATTTCCTTCTTTGCTAAGGCTGAGTAATATTTCTGTGTCTTATTTTATTTTTTTTAAGATTTTATTTATTTGAGAGAGAGAGTGAGAGAGAGCATGAGAGGCGAGAAGGTCAGAGGGGGAAGCAGATTCCCCGTGGAGCTGGGAGCCCGATGCGGGACTCGATCCTGGGACTCCAGGATCGTGACCTGAGCTGAAGGCAGTCGCTTAACCAACTGAGCCACCCAGGCACCCCTCTGTGTCTTATTTTAAAGACAGTGCAACGCTTTCTGTCTCTGGCTATGTTGCCAGACCTCTTGATAGACCAGATGCCCACCAGGCAAGGTCTGAGCCACAGGCTTCCTAGGGAAGGAGCCTCCTCTCTGGATCCCTGAGGGAAAGGGAAGGGCATTCCCGGAGGAACCGCAGACACAAAGGCAAGGAGGGCTTGGTCCGGTTTCTATGGGAGACGGAGCAGCGGAAGGGCCTTGCTGGGCAAGGAGGCATTGGAAATGGAGCTGAGAGATGGGGCAGATGTTGCCTCCGTCCCCAGTCCACCGGCCTCAGTTTGGAGTATCTTGGGCACATGGAACAGGGCAGGAGTCTTCACACAGCGAGGGCTGTGGAGCTGGGCTCGGAGCTGGCCTGGGGTCGTCGTGCCACCCTGGAGCCTGGCTCCTTCTCCCCCTCAGTGAGTAGTCTCCGTCCCCACATGCTCACTGTTCCTGGACCCCCCAGGCCTTGTGGCCACAACTATGTAGGACAAAGAGGCCAAGAGCAGAAGGCTGTGCTCACTCCATCCGTCCTCTTCAGCAGGAGCACTGTGGGCTCTCCTGAGCTCACCCGGCAGGGTTCCTCTTCTCTGTCATTGGCCAAGACTGTGTCCCATGGTCACCTTCTGGGAAATCAAGCCTTATAGGAAGAAACTTAGCGAACCCACAGCAAGTGGGGCTCCATCAGTAAGAAGGTAGGGAAGAATGGGTCTTGGGTCAGCAGCTGGCAGGGTTCCCACATCCTGCTCCATTTGGGACCCCTGCAGGCCGGGGTGGGGGGGATTGTGCTGGAAGGAGAACTGAGGGCGGTCGTTGAAGGTGTGGTGATGTGGGGGTTCGCCTCTCGAGAGGAGTGAGTGGCCAGCCCGCAGGGAAGCCATGAGGACACCGGTGTGCTGGGCGCGGCGAGGGGAGGGGAGGGTGAGGAAGTGGGCTTGGAAGGAAGCTGTTCGGGGGCTGCGGAACAGGAGAGCAGGGGAGGAAAGGAAAGAGGGCAAGAGGGGAATTTTTAGCCACTGCCCTGAGCATGGAACTTTGGGCAGAGGGAGAGCTCCCCAAAGAGCTTCTTCTATGGAAGCGTTGCTCTATGAGGGGCTAACCCCTGTGCTGCCCCTCGGGGAAGCTGAAGCACAGAACAGCTTTCCGAGGCCTCCAGGGCTGAACGGGGGGTTTCTGGAGTGTGTGTGAGCCCTGAGTCATAAGGCTGCTGAGATTAATGTCGCTGCTCTTAGGGGACTCTTGGAAAAGTGGCCCTAACCAGCTGCTGGATCCAGATGCGAATCACTGGGCACCAGCCCCAGAGGCCCCAGAGCGCACTCCAGGTCGAGGGGACTAGTGGGTTGGAATCATAATTGTTTGGGAGAACAGACTTGGCACGGATTGTCTTTTGACATGGGACTTATGCCTGGCGCACTGCCCAAACTCCCCAGTGCTCAGTGTGGCCAAGGGAGTGAGTGGAAGGGACATGCGCAGTCCTGGTCTTGCCCTCGGCAGGAGGGGGCATGCCCGCTGCCTCACTTTTCCCACAGGCGAGTGGTGACATGGTCATTCAGGGCCACCGTGGAGGGGGCAGCCCCAGAAACCCTGCACTGCCACTCACTGCTCAGGCCCCGTTCTTCCTGTCTCATTTAGGGCGCTGTTGGGGTCCAGCCCCCGGAGCCCAGACAGAGCCAAGCCCACCCGCACTGGGTATGCTCCCTAAACCAAGGCTGCTTAGAAGATCTGTCAGGGGTCAAAAACCAGAATTAATATTCCCGAAATATCTTTAATGAGGCGCTCCTGGGCAGCTCAGTCGTTTTAAACATCTGCCTTTGGTTCAGGTTGTGATCCCGGGGTCCTGGGATGGAGTCCCCCATGGGGCTCTCTGCTCAAGAGGGAGCCTCTTCTCCCTCTGCCCCTCCCCCTACTCACAGTGTCTCTCTCTCTCACTCACTCTCTGTCAAATAAACAAAATATTTAAAAAGCAAAACCAAAAAAAAAACATCTTTAGTGAGATATAATTTGTATACCATAAAATTCACCCACTTAAAGGGAGTGATCCAAGGGTCCTGAGAACTCCTATTCATAGACTTGTACAACTGTCACCACAGTCAGTTCCAGAATGTTCCACCACTCCAAAAAGGGGCCCCTTGCCCATTAGCAGTTGCTCCCATTCTCCCCCAGCCTCTGGCCACCTCTCATCTCCTTTTTTCTCTGTGGCTTTGCCCATTCTGGACATTTCATATGAGCAGAATCATACAGCACTTGTCATTTGGGCTCTGACTTCTGTCACTGAGCGTTTTCCAGGCTCCTCCACGGTGCCCCGTGTGTCGGGACTCCACCCCTCTTCGGGCCGCGGCCGTCCATCCCATGATGGGCCGCACTCCGTGCATCCATTCTTCAGCCAACGTTGTGTCGCTCACAAGTCTTGGCTACCGTAAAGCTTCTGCACGTTTGTGTGGAAGTTTTGTGTGGATGTTATTTGCAATTCCCTTGGGAAGATACCTCAGAGGTATTTGACCAGGTTCTGTGGTCAAATGGTCAAAAAATGGTCAACACCATGTTTAATGTTTTGCAGAGCTGACAAGATTTTTCCAAAATGGCTGCACCACTTTACATCCCCACCGGCAACGTCCTTCCAACGCTTGTTACTGTCCACCCTTCTACTTATAACCCCCCATCACATGCGAAGTGGTATCACATTATGGTTTTTCTAAATAGACTTTATTTGTTAGAGTACTTTTAGGGTTATATAAAAACTTGACAGAAGTATAGATAATTTTTATGCATATATATACATATATATAACATACACGTAATAAGTGTCCCCTTATTAGTACCACTATGTAACGGTGTGGTACAACTGATGACTGATACATTATTATTAACTAAAGCCCGTAGTTTACATCAGGGCTCTTTCTAGGTTGTACGTTCTCGGGGTTTGGACAAATGCATGACATCCTGTGTCTACCACAATAGTGTCACACAGAGTAGTGTCACGGCCATAAACATCCCCTGAGCTCCACGATCCACCCTCCCTTCCCTCAACCCCGGCAACCATTGATATTCTTACTGTCTCCAGAGGTTTGCCTTTTCCGGAATGTCACAGAGTTGGAATCCCATAATGCAGAGAATTTTCAGACTGACCTGTTCCACCTAATAATATGCACTTACGGTTCCTCTATGTCTTTTCATGACTTCATAGCTCGTTTCTTTTTATCACTGATTAATACTCCATTGTGTGGAGTCCCAAGGTTTGCGCATCCATGAACACATGGAAGAACATCTACTTCAAGTACGGCAATCATGAATAAAGCTGCTGTAAACATCTGTGTGCAGGTTTTGTGCACACATAAGCTTTCAACTTGTTTAGGGGCGCCTGGGTGGGTCAGTGGGTTAAGCCCCTGCCTTCAGCTCAGGTCATGGTCTCAGGGTCCTGGGATCGAGCCCCGCGTCGGGCTCTCTGCTCAGCAGGGAGCCTGCTTCCTCCTCTCTCTCTGCCTGCCTCTCTGCCTACTTGTGATCTCTGTCAAGTGAATAAATAAAAAAATTTTTTTAAAAAAGCTTTCAACTCATTTAAAATCCTTTAAATTAAAATTTAAATATTGAGGAGCATGATTGCTGAGTTGTACAGTAAGAGTTTGTAAGAAACCACTCAGCTGTCTCCCCAAGAGGCTGCGTGACTTTGCGGTGGGTGGGAGCTCCTGCTGCCCCTTATGCGGGCCAGCATTTGCTGCTGGTGCTCTGGGCAGTAGTCACTGCACCGGGCGGGCGGCGCCGCACCATTATTGAAAGCTGCATCTCCCTGAAGACGTGGGATGCCCAGCATCTTTGCTTCTGCTCAGCAGCCATCTGAATCCTGTCTCTGATGAAGCATCCAAATCTTTTGACCACTTTTTTAGCAGGTGGTCTTCTTACTTGGGAGTCTTGACAGTTTTTTTTGTATGGTCTGGATAACATTCCTTTATCAGATAAGTCTTTGGCAAATATTTTCTCCCAGCCTGTGGCTTGTCTTTTCATTCTCTTTACAATGTCTTTTGCAGAACAGAAGTTTTTAACCTTAATGAGGTCAAATGTATCCATTTTCTCTTTCATGGATCACGCCTGTGGAGATGTATCTAAAATGCCATTGTCAAACCCAAGATCACCTAGACTTCTCCCTATGTTCTCTTCTAAAAACATTACTGTTTTCCATTTGATATTTGTGTCTATGTTCCATTTGTAGTTAGTTTCTGTGAAAGGTTAAAGTCTGTGCCGAGATTTTTTTTCTTTCTCGTAGATACCCAGTTGTTCCCGTACCATTTGTTGAACAAAACGACCCTTTCTAAGCAAAATACATGAAGGGGATTAAGAGGTAATTAGAAAATAAACTGCACCCAAGGATGTAAAGTACAGCATAATAGTGCCATATAGCTTTGTATGGTGACAGATGGTAACCAGACCTGCTGGAGTGAGCATTTGTGTGTAAATGCTGAGTCACTGTTGTATATCTGAAACTAACATAATATTGCATGTCAATTACCCACCAATAAAATTAAGTAAATATAAACTTTTTAACCAGAAAAAAAAAAAGACTACCCTTTCTCCATTGAGTTGCTTTTCCTCCCTTGTCAATGATAAATTGACTATTTTGTGGGTCTATATGCGGGCTCTCTATTCTCCTCACTGATCTATTTCTCTAGCCTGTTGCCAACAGCATGAGGCCCTGACCTGTGCAGCTTTATGGTGCGTCTTGAAGCATTTGTTCTAACGCCCTGTTGTGTGGGCTCTTCTGGGTCTTTGCGTTCTCTGTATAAACTTCACAGTAAGTTTGCCAATGTCACAAAATAACTGGCTGGGATTTTAATTGGCATTATACTGAATCTATAGATCAATCTGGAGAACATTGACAGTTAATAATATTGACTGTTCCCATCCATAAACATGGAATATTTTTCCATTGATTCATATTTTAAAAATCTTTCATCAGAGTTTTGTAGTTTTCCTCGTACAGGTCTTGTACATATTTTGTTAGACTTATACCTAAGTATTTTACCAGTTTTGGTGCTAATGTAAATGAAGCTCTGTTTAATTTCAAATTCCAGCTGTTCATTGCTCGTACACAGGAAAGCCGGCAATTTTGTACATTGACCTTGCATCCTGCAACCTCGCAATAACTGCTTACTAGTTCCAGGAGTTTCTTATTCTTTGGAATTTTCTACACAGACAATCACATCATGTATGGGGGGCGGTAAATTTCTTCCTTCCCAATCTGTAGACCCTCACAGCATTTTCTGGTCTTGCTGCATAGGCTAAGACTCCCATTGTTGATTAGAAGTGGTAAGAGGGAGTTTCCTGGTCTCGTTTCCAATCCTAGAAGGAAAGCTTCTAGTTTCTCACCATTAAGTATGATGTTAGTGGAGGGTTTTTAGCCAATCTCTTTTATTAACTGAGGAAGTTCCCCTCTATTCCTAGTTTGCGGAGAGTTTTTCTCATGAATGGGTGTTGGATGTTGTCAGATCTCTTCTGCATCTATTGATGCAATGATTGATTTTTTTCCTTAGCCTGTTGATGTGATAGATTACATTAATTGAATTTTGAAAGTTAGACCAGCCTTGCATACCTGAGATCTCACCTTGTTGCAGTATATAATTAATTTTATGCACGTTGGGTTCAATTTGCTAATGTTCAGTTGAATATTTCTGCATCTATGTCCATGAGAGATATTGTCCAATTTATTTTTTGTAAAGTCTTGGTGTTAAGATAATGCTGGCTTCATAGTATGAGTTAGGAAGTGTTTCCTCTGCTTCTCTTTTCTGGAAGAGATAGTAGAGCTGTTATTTCTTTTTTAGAATTCACCAGTGAACACATCTGTGCCTAGTACTTTCTATTTTGGAACATTATTAATTTGCGATTCAATTTTTTTAGTAAATACAGACATATTCATAATATCTACTTCTCCTTGTGCAAGTTTTGACATAGTGTGTCTTTCAAGGAATTGACCTACTTTATCTAAAATGTCAGATTTGTGAGCATAAAGTTCTTCCTTTATTATCCTTTTACACATGGGATCTATGGTGATGGTCCCTTTTTCATTCTGATATTAATAATTTGTAACTTTGTACCTTGTCTGGGTTTTTTTTAAGATTTATGTATTCATTTGAGAGAGAGAGGGAGAACGAGCACTGGTGGGAGAAGTAGAGGGAAAGGGAGAGAGAATCTTAAGCAGACTCCCCACTGAGGGCAGAGCCCAATGTGGGGCTCGATCCCATGACCCTGAGATCATGACGAGAGGTAAAACCAAGAGTTGTACATTTAACTGTGCCACCCAGGTGCCCCTTCTCTCTTTTTTTTCCTGGAAAGTCTTGCTAGAGGCTTAGGAATTTTATTGATCTTTTCAAAGAATTAGCTTTTCATTCTTTGGGTTTTTTTTTTTCTATTAACTTCTTGCTTTCAGTTTCATTGATTTCTGATGTAATTTTTATTATTCCCTTTTTTATGCTTACTTTGGATCTAATTTTCCTTTTTCCCCCTATTTTCTCTGGGTAGCAGCTTATATTACTGATTTTAGAGCGCTTTTCTTTTCTAATAAATGCATGGAATGCTATAATTTTCCTCTAAGCAGTGATTTAGATGAATCTTGCAAATTTTGATAAGTTATTTTTTCATTTTTATTTTATAATTTATATTTATATTATATCATGTGTTATTCGGAAGTGTGCTGCCTAATCTCCAAATATTTGGGGATTTTCTAGATATTTTTCTGTTATTGAATGCTAGTTTAATTGCACTGTGATCTCAACAGACATTGTATGACTTTTATTCTTTTCCATTTGTTAGGGTGTGTTTTATGGCCCAGAATGTGGTCTCTCTTGGCGAATGTTTTATGAGCTTGAGAAGAACATGTGTTCTGTTGGGGTTGAAGTAGTCGATGACTCTCCATTATGCCCGATCAATTGGTGGCGCTGAGTTCAGGGGTGTCCTTACTGAGCTTCTGCCGGCTGGATCTGTCCATTTTTAAGAGGGGTATTGACGTTTCCAAATATAAAAACGAATTCATCTATTTCTCCTTAAAATTCTGTCAGTTTCTTCCCCGGGCATCTGGCACTGTTGTTAGGTACAGACCCGCCAAGGATTGTTATATCTTTGTCATTATGAATGCCCCTCTCTACTCTGACGATTTTCCTTGCCCTAAAATCTGCGTTGTCTGAAGTTAATTAGTTACTCCAGCTGTTTCCTGTTTTAGTAAGATATGATTAACATACATATAAACTGTGCAAGTTTAAGACGCATCATGACTTGACTTACATATACTGTGAAATAAGACCCAGATAAGTTTAGTTAATATCCATCATCTCAAATAGATACCAAAAGAAAAAGGAAAGAAAAGGGTCCTTCTTTTTCTCTGTGATGAGAGCTCTCGGGAATTTACTTTCTTAACATCTTTCACACGCGCGTGATACCTGGCAACGTCAGCCACAGTCACCATGGTGTCTCTCAACCCCTAGTGCTCATTTATCTTTTAACTGGAAGTTTATACTGTTCGACCACCTCCATCCACCCAGTTGTCTTGTGCTTGGTGTTAGCCCGGTGTATCTTTCTCAATCCCTCTACTCGTACCCTATCTGTGTCTTTACATTTAACGTGGGTTTCTTATGAACAACACACAGCTGGGCCATGCTCTTAATCCACTCGGATAGTCTCTCTTTTAATTGGTGTTTAGGTCATCGACCACTAAAGTGATTATTGATGTAGCTGAATTAGTGTTTATCATATTTGTAACCATTTGTTATTTGGTTCCTTTGTCTCGCTTTCTTGTTCTTTTTTCCTTCCACTCTTTTTCTGGCTTTTCTCTGGTTTTGAGGATATTTTTCTGTTTTCTCTCTTCCCTTAGCATATCAAGTACACTTTTTTTGAAAGCGTGAGCATAAGTGGGGAGGAAGGGACAGAGGGAGAGGGAGAATCCCAAGCAGGCTCCAGGCCCAGCGTGGAGCCCCACACAGGGCTCTATCTCACAACCCTGAGATCATGACCTGAGCAGAAATCAAGAGTCAGACGCTTAACCCATTGAGCCACCCAGGTGCCTAATTTATACTTCTTTTTTAAATGCTGTGGTGGCTGCTCTAGAATTCGTAATTTGCCTTTACAATTACTCTGTCTGTGCTCATGTATCCTGCATTACTCCGCAGGCAATGGGGTATTTTATAACAATCCTTCCCGCCCATTCCTTACGACATCACTGTCACACATTTCTAATATTCAACCAGTACATGGCTATTATTATCTTGAACAAACTGATAGATCCGTTGAGTGTAAGAAAAATAAAATATTTTATTCACCTTCATTTATTCCTACAATAATCCTCTTCATTTACATAGATCTGAATCTACATAATATTCTTTTTCTTCTCTTTGAGGAACACCTACTAACATTTCTTGCAGGGCTGATCTTCTGGTGACAAATTTCCACAATTTTTGTTTTAGGAGAAAGTTCTTATTTCTCCTTCACTTTAGCATAATGTCATTAGATACAGAATTCTAGGTAGGTAGATTTTTTCCTTTCAACAATTTAAATGTCTCATTCCACTCTCCTCTAGCATACATGATTTCTAAGAAAGGTCTGATGTAATTTGTACCTTTGTTCTCTTGGTGGGCTTTCTTTCCCTCTGGCGTCTTTCAAAATTCTTCTTTGAGTGAAACAGGAAGACTGGAGAGGGCTGAGACTGAATATTTTCCTTCCCTCAGTAAGTTAGGATGTACTAAAAACCATATTGGATACCCAGAGCGTAGACCATGTGAAGAAACTGGAAGAAAACAACTGTCTACAAGTCTAAGAGAAACGCCTTAGAAGAAACCAGCCTGAGCTTGAGCTTGTAGCCACTAGACCTCCTGAAGGCTAAGAGACAAGACAATTACCTCCAAGACTCCCAGTATACAAGAGTATTAAAGGAAGCGGGGGGGAGTGTAAGAGGAACAGAATCACTGCAATGAAAACCCTCATCAGAGAAAAGGAGAAGAAGGCTGCCTGGCCAGCTCCTGCTGGGGGTGGGGGGGGGGGGCACGGCAAGGACTCCCCAGTCACAGTAACTGATGCGGGGATGTCAAGCTTACACTACTGGGATAAATTCCACTTAGCCGTGGTTTGTAATTCTTTTTATATGTTGATGATTCTGGTTTGTAGGAGTTTGTTGGAGATTCTCTGTATTCCTCAGAGATACTGGTCTTTAGTTTTCTTGTGATGTGTTTGCCTCATCTGGCATCAGGGTAATGTGGCCTCACAGACTGAGTTGGGAAAGTACTCTTCTCGTCTCTGCTTTCCCTAAGAGTTTGTGTCGCAGTGTTTGTAATGCTTTAAATGTTTGCTAGAATCAACAGCGACGCCATCTGGACGTGGACTTTCCTTGGCGGGAATTTCTCTTTATTATTAATTCAGCCTCTTTACTTGTAGATCTATTCAGATTCCTTCTTTTGCGTCCATTTCAATAGTTTGTGTCTTTCTAGGAATTCGCCCACTTTAGCCAGGTGATCTCATACTAGCGCACCGCGGAGGAGTCAGCTGTAGCTCCATTTTTCTCCTCATCCTTCCCACTCCTCCAGAAATGGTTCTTTCTCTGAAGTCAAGACGTGAAGTGCAGCGCTCAGAACAGCGAAGGAAGCATTCTGCTGGGCGTATGAGCACCAAGAATGAGGCTTTTCGAGGGGAGGAGGACCCAGCAGGAGGGAACCCACAGAGGAGGAGTGGGTGACACTGAGGGCCCCAGCGAGCCCTCATCAGCGGCCATCATGAGGACGAGAGGCTCAAAGGGTTTCCTCAAGTTTTCGCGGGGAGCAAAATCCCTGAGGGACTTCACGGTGCAGTCTCAATTCCTCGGTAAAGATTTCAAGATCACGGCCTTGGAAGTGCCCCTGCGGAGCTGCCGGCCCTGCGGGAGAACACGATCCAGAATGGAAGGTGCCTCTTGCCGCACCCCTCCCCCATGTGCTCTCCTCCCCTGCTTACCCCTTTCTAAGAAAGAAAGCCTCGGCCTTCTCCACCCCCCTGACACCGGCTCCTGGTAGCAGAGTCTTTCCCGGGGCTGCTGTCGGCCGCTGCTGAGAGTTTGTAGGGCACAGAGTCCACTTAAGGAGGGTCCATCTGAGGAGATGGGGATGACCCTGACATCCTGAAATCACAGGCCTCAGGGCCCTTCCTGTGCTGAATTTGGCCGAACACACCAGAGCAGATGCCCTTCCTCCATCCCTAAGCTCTCTCTGACTCGCCCCTCTCCGTCCATTTGGCAAAAGGGAAACAGCACACATTTCAAGGAAGAATTCACGGTCAGCAGCGTGAAGTGCTGGGGGGAAGTGAGTGGAATCAGAACTGAAGTTTAGGAATCAGGATGTTCTCGACGACCCAGAAAGCAGAGCTTCCCAGGACTGGAGAGGTGGCAACAACAGTGCCTGGAAGGGGCGGAGCACACATGTGACAGCTTCGCTCCTCTCCACCCTCACTGCTGGAGTGCCGTTACCACGCCGTTTTGCAGAGGAGGAAACAGACACAGAGAGGTTAAGTAACTTGTCCAAGGTGGTCCAGCCATCGGATGGTGGAGGCAGGATTTGATGCCCAACATTCTGGCTAGGAGATGGTGTTCCTGATGGTGGCACTTCCTGTCTGAAACGACAATGAAAGGGAGACGGTGCAGCGGTAAAGAACTTGCTTTCAAGAAATCATCCCATGGAGAGGACAAGTGAACGTGAACTTAGAGAAACACAGCACCGGCCAGGTTCATCTGACTCTGCCCGAAGGACTGAGGGTGTGTGCAGTGTCTCAGGGTTGGAACGGGGTTCACTGAGGGGTCCATGAGGGATGCACTGGGGTCTCTGGAAGTGGAGCTGTGGGCCAGGGCCCTGCAATGCCCCCGGAGCCGAGCAGGGCCCACATTCTGTTCACGGTCGAGCCCTGACACACCTATGTTTGTGGTCCATTGATGGCTGCTTTGCCTCTGCAGAATCCCAGCCATGTCCCTGGAGCTAAGTGAGTTGGGAGCTGGAAGATTGAGGGAGCTGGAACCCCATATAGAGCTCACGACTGTAGCACCCCCAACCCCCAACCTCCCCTGGCATCTGAGGTCCAACTCTGCTAAGTGTTAGTCCCCAGGACCTGACTCCAAGGAGACTCAGTCCTCTGCTCTGCTCTGCTGGCTGTTACGCTCACCAGGGCCTGGAATAAGGGTCTTTTTTTTTTAATTTTTTAAAAAGATCTTATTTATTTATTTGACAGACAAAGAGGCAGGCAGAGAGAGAGGAAGGGAAGCAGGCTCCCCGCTGAGCAGAGAGCCCGATGTGGGGCTCGATCCCAGGACCCTGAGATCATGACCTGAGCCGAAGGCAGAGGCTTAACCCACTGAGCCACCCAGGCACCCTGAAGTAAGGGTCTTGTCCCCGCTCTGGACCTGCCCCAGCGGAAGCTGCTTCAACACACAAGGCAGGTGCTACACCCGACTTTTCAGTGCTCTGTGGGGACCATGTGTTCTATGTTCAGGAGCTGCCCAGTGAGGGCAGCCAAGTGGGATGGGCGGGGACCTGTCAGGAGCTTGGGGAGTAGGAGAGAGGCAGGCACTGTCCTGGGGTAGACGTGAGTGTGGCTAGCAGACCCACACCTCTGAGAGCCCCTGCCCACCTCAGGAAGACATGGAGCTATTTGTCTTAAACAGAAAAAAAAAAAAATCAGAGCGAAATGGACATCTCTGTGAGTCCCCTCCTCCTAGTGGAGAGGTCCGCCGGAAGAGAGGCTCCCAGGACTCAAGTTACTCGAGTTCTCTCCC